>JAGDQP010075342.1:0-10172 GCA_022664845.1 Lepisma saccharinum | reverse complement strand
CATTCCGAAATGAAAGCTGCACTTGTCGAACGATTTATCCGTACATTTAAAGAAAGATATACAAGTACTTTACGATTAAAAATACGTGCAGGTACATTGACGTATTGTAAATCTCGTACATAGTTATAATCACAAAACACATTCCACAATCAAATTGGCACCTGTTGATGTGAATGATCCCAACGTAAACATGTATGGCAAACCTTATGCGGAAACAAATCGAAAACCAAAACAAATTGTAAGTTGCAGTCGGGTGAGTAAATATAAACGTAAATTTTAAAAGGGGTACTTACCAAAATGGTAGCGTGAATGTTTTATCGTTGACCGTTGTGTATAAAGTACACCCGTCACCTATAAAATCAGACTGGAATGGTGGTCCCATCAAGGGAAGCTTTTACAGTCATGAATTGCAACGTGTTATTGTCGACACAAAGAAAACGTACCTTATTGAAGAAATTCTTAAACGTAAAAAAGGATGGGTCTATGTGAAATGGTTATACTATCCTCTAAGTATGAATAGCTTGGTACGTCAACAAACCGTTCAATCCACATCATGACGTCACCCGGAAACGTAGATGAATTTTATGTGACGTCACCGTCCAACGCAAGTGGCCGATAATACAACTGCTTAATATACGAACAAACTTGTACCACTTCATTTGACGGGGGACTGGATGGTAGGTTTAACAATGGTAACCATTTATTGGAGTTTTTATAATTTGCCACAGGAACAGGTAATTATTATTCAGACGGATGGTAAAAAGAAAACGCAATATAATATTAAATTTCCGCCGGGGTACTATGATTCCATAAAAAACTTAATTCAAAGTATTCCAGACAGGCTTAAAGCACAACAACAAGCACAAGCTTTAAGGGAAGCAAAAGAAAAGGTCAATGAAAAAGAACGCTTACGACTTTTTCTTACTGAGTTACTTAAAGTAACTAAAATCAATAAAACATTTGAAGCTGAACTTGCTGCCGTGGATGATCCCATCATCCCCAATCTCGCGGATGAAGATGATGCAACAGCCGTCGATGATCCACGCATGTTGCATTACGATAGTGCACGTGATCACTTATTTATTAAATATCGACGTCATCGAAGACGTCAATACGTGATTGGAATATGCCGGTGTTACAAAACCTACTTGGATTTAGTAAAGTTGGAAACATAGAAAATCATACATTTACTATTTTCCAAACAGTCGTCAACG
Source organism: Lepisma saccharinum (assembly GCA_022664845.1). Lineage (NCBI taxonomy): Eukaryota > Metazoa > Arthropoda > Insecta > Zygentoma > Lepismatidae > Lepisma > Lepisma saccharinum. The sequence goes on along the minus strand of JAGDQP010075342.1, from coordinate 8,958 downwards.
ACGACCCATGATCGTCAACATTCCTGCACCCTTCCCATGTAATTTGGATTATAATATCCCTTCGGAAATTAATGTTTGTCTTGATGTGGTCAAGTCCCAACCTAATATTGGTAAGTTACTTCGTAAATTTAGTGTGCACGACTACCAGTATGGACAAATGCAATCGCATATGTTTGATGGTCCGCACTGTATGAAAGTGGTAAAGCTATATTTCGATACATTACATGTAGACTTAAAAGACGAACGCGTTTGAAAATTGCCATTTCAATTTGGACCCGTCTCCCAGCGTGGGCATGGAATTGGAAGTTTATTCCGTGGTTTCTTTTGATTTACAATGCCATTCATTAAACAACGTGCAAAAGGCGTTGGGCGACAAGCTCCGAAGACAGAAATCCAAGTTGCTGGGGATATTTAAAAAATCGACCTGTAAAAGAATCCGTAAAGGCACGTGCACGGGAAGCAGGATGGGCTTTAAAAACCAAAGCGGAAAGGAAACTAAATCAGTTGCTTACCGGTAGTGGTAGGCGACTTGCACGTAAACGAAGAGCTCCTAGACGTGTGGGACCACCTGTTAAGCGCCGTAAACGTTCAAGTACTAAACCGAGATATATTTTTAGTTACCAACCATGTCGTTCCTACCCCCGGTAGTAAATAGTGCTGTACCAATGAACTGGATTTGGTGTGTTCCCATGACACAAATTGCCATTAAATCTTTACGTAAGATCGAATATCGACCTATTTCCACACTCACTTCCGAAGAACCCATTGAATTCTTTATTCCTGGAGATACTTGAGAGTATATTCATCTCGCTTTTCTGTACCTCTATGTAAAATGTAAAGTTACACGAGGTGATTGTTCCAATTTACACGTAGCACCAGCGGAACCTCTTCATGTTGAGGCCTTTATTGTTGGACCCGTAAATAATTTTCCCCATTCCATGTTTGGAAAATTTGATGTTTATTTCAATGATAAAGTCATTTCTTCATCTAATGGCACGTATCTCTACCGTTGATATTTTGAGTCAGGTCCCAATTATTCCGAGAATGCTACCAATACACATTTGAAAACGACGTTGTGGTATAAGGATACCGGAGGGCAATTTGATACGTTGGGTAATGCAAATGTTGGATTTCAAATACGTAGTGCAATGGTTGCTGGTAGTGCCTCTATAGAAATGCCAGGGCGTCTTTTCACGGACATTACAACAATTGATCGTATTCTTCCCAATAAAGTTAGTGTTCGAGTCAAGTTGAGTCGTAGTAAAGATGCATTCTGTCCTATGGCAGCACAAGATTCTAATTATAAGGTTCACTTTGAGGAAGTCATAATGTATGCTCGTCGTATAGAAATCTCTGGTGATGTTGCGCTTCAGCTAAATCATTTTATGCTTCAATATACTGCCAAACTTCCAATGATGCGTGTATAAACATGTTTACATACCATACCTGAAAATGTCTCTACGTTCAATCTGTATAATTTATTTTTAGGTAAAGTAACTACAGGTCTTGTTATCGGGTTTGTTTCAAATAGTGCATTCAATGGTCGGTACGAACTTAATCCCTTCAATTTCCAACGCTTTAATTTTAACAAGCTGCAAGTCCAGGTTGGATCTAAATTTCATCTTCCCAGTCCCCTTACACGTAATTTTGCCAATAATTTGTAATTCAGAGTTATCATTCTTTGTTTTCTGGTACTGGTATATTTCATCAAAATTCCAGTCACACCATTACACCTGAAAAGGATCCAAATGGCTATACGCTATATGCATTTATTTTGTCACCTATTTGGACGACTCTACTTGGGATGTCGTCAAGGATTCGCCTGTCAATATTAAAATGGGGTTCAGTGAGCGTCTTCCACAATCCTTAATGGATTGGGGTGGTGAGCGTGATTTATGCACAATTTGATTCCCTGATCCAAATCGACAAAGACAGTAATATCTAAATAATTGTACCATACTTACATTACATTTTAAATGGTTAGTTGGCACTCTGTCTCAGTAAGTGTATCCGGTGGGGTATCTCTGTCGGTGGGGTAAGTTCCTGTTTACATCATTATAACGACGGCAGCATGAGGGCAATGAACCACTTTTCGGCGTTTGAGCAAACTGGTGACGATGCGTTTATTGTCAAGGAATTGGCCATTGTGAATCCCGATGTCAATACAGTTCAAAGCTGGATGCTCAAGGCACTTCTTGATATTTCCCAATTATCATTAACACTGCAGTTTGATAAGGATTATCTCGCTATGCACATTTTTGGAGTCGACTGGTCCGATGGTGATGTGGCATACAAGGATCTTCAGCGGATACTTATCAACTATACAAAGCATATTTCTGTACTCTACACCCATGGACACCGGCGACAACAATTCCTGCAACTTATGCTGGGACGAAGTGCTATGAATCTCGAAGATTTACATTGTCCAGAATCATCCAAATTAATTTTTACCTGAAAGTCATTATGCACATCGGCATCTTCAGTTTCATACATTTCGGTGTGCATTATATGAAGCATTGTATTACAGCAAGTACTTAACATACCATGATCTATCACAATACGTAACCCCAGAACCTAAAACTGTATATAACTCCACACCCATTACCCCAAGTCCCAGTGTACTTCATTAAAATGAAGAAGAAGAATGTCATTCCGTGTGACTATGTGGACTGATCAGATATTAAGTACAGTGTTACATGACAGTTTGAGTGCGAGCATATTAACTGGGATTTACTCTTTGAATCATCTACCTGCAATAGTGAAAGCACCAGCCGCTGTAATTGTTAATTTGAGTCCGTCTTATGAGCCAGGCACACACTGGAAGTGTATTGTAATCAATAAAAATAAACGTGCCTTCTATTTTAATAGTCTTGCACAGAAGCCGTCGAAACTCATTGTACACTTTCTTTGTCGCAATGCCAGTATATATAATGCTAATAACGTCCAATATAAAGCTGATGATTCCGTTTTGTGTGGCTTATTTTGTCTAGTGTATATTTATTATAAAGTACGCAATATTAATATTCTAAAAACATTTTCAAAAACCAACTTACAACGGAATAATTAACTTGTACTAAATCATGTCAAAAGAATCCTGAAAAGGAAACAACATTGTAAATAATTATTTTTTGAATCCTATGTAACCTTTTGTAGTAGAGTAGTTTTTTCTGTAATAAAAACCTTTTACCTCCTATTTGTTTGAGTTTCATTTCATGAAATAAAAAACTAACATCCTGTGTAGTATAGATTTATTTTCATACCATGGTACAATTTCATTGTGGATATAGCATCCACCACTTTTAACGTTTGTACTTTGATCCAACATTGTAACTGTATACAATTACGCAAGGCACATGCATACTCTTGCACTGGTTGATGATAGGTACACTTTGATATATCTACTTTGAAATCAAGTGTGCGTAAGGCAGAACATGCTTGATCTTCAAGATTCACAAGATTAGTCAATTGAAAGGCTTTACGCAATAATACCATTTTTTTCAAAACATTTAAAATACACACTGGCTCCCATTTCACATAGTTACGATTAAATATGGTGGATATAGGATACTGTACATCCATTCGACGTATTCCACTCTAAGCCATGCAAATTATAAGTTAACCATTCATTTTGTCGTTGATATCCAATTTGTAAATCATAATGTTCAAAAGATAATTTCATTACATGCAACTACACAAAATTTTCTAATAATGTATTCACTGTTGTAAATCTTAAAACCTTGAACATCAATAATGTACTGCCTCGCACATAATAACCGTGAACCACTAGGGTTCTGCTGTTCAAGAATTAAAGGTATACAGCAATATACTCAGGGTCTTTTATAAAATGACGACAAACATTAAACAAAATGGTTTTCGAAATATCAGGATGACCCTGGTCTACGAAACGTTCATAATAGTCTTGAAAAAGTTCTGGATCGTTCATATGACTTTCAACATGTTGTGCAATCACAGTACCTGTATTCCAAACGTACATGCAAGTATGTACTTTAACCAAATTACACTCTGAACACAAAATAATGATTGTCTTGTAAATAAGTACCTACGGTTTTCAATATGCACTTGTTCACAACATAATCACCGTTACAGCTCGTACACTGAGCCATGATTACTACACAGTTCCACTATATATGATAATAATGACTACACATAGTTTTGGTCCACTACATAGTTTAACTTCACAAACACTGTCTCTTATTGGGTTTGGTGGGATGCACGATCTTTGTCCGCAAACATACCCTGCACCTTCCAGAATTCGGTTTTCATCAGACGTTGAATTCCCCAATCAAACTTCTGTTTCAGCTCAGTTGCTTTAGGATGTTTGTCCAAGTAGATTTAAACAGGGCTTCAATAGTTTTGGGATCACGTAACGTGTGCCGAGTTCGAGCCTCAAACTCGGGATAGCCTTCCTCTGGAAACACGTCGGGTACCATTTACCTAGTTAAATGTCCGTGACATTCGTGCTCCTGTCGATGAGGGCTATTCCTTCAGCATCCCAAACAAAGCAGGCTTTCACAGGGCTTCCAAGCGTCAATGGTGGACTTTTCTCGTTCACCCAGCGCGGTGTACACTTACACACCGGTGCCACTGTAGGTTGTCTTTCTGTAATGCGTACAACAGACTTTGATGCATCCATGGTAAGTAACTATGTCTCGTAATGTCAAGTCTCCTCCTTGTAAGGTACCAAGCACTAAACATGTCCACCGATACCATACAATGGACGCAGTACGTATATGCGCAACTCACACATAAAGTGGGTGGGGGTAGTCCATGTTTCGTCTGTGTGCGTGTAGTTAGTTCATTAGTATGCATACAATTCTGCGTCGTTATTAGTTTGGCACAGGGTGTTGGTTATCTCTGTGTATGTATTGCATCTCATTTGCATAAAATGGTTACGTTTACTACAATACCACTGCTAACAATCCTTGTACAATCGGTATCCTATGTAGTATGCAGCCCAGCATAACAATGGAGAATAACAGCAAGCCGGTTCCGGATCTATAATATGTTTGGGGCTTATTCTTATACATATCCTGTGTAATATGCAAGCCTCGGTGTCCAGCAATGAAAGGGTGTAAGCAACATTCACCCTGCTGGATCCTGCCTCTATGTCATTTGATGATAAATGACGGGTCATCTTGCGCTCCGTTGGACAGCTCTATGCTCCCTTATTAGAACATGTACATTTTCAAACTCATTTTTCTCCCTCTCTCCCGACTGAAAAAATACAAACAACTCATAACACCAGTAATGATGATAAGTCGTGCTGGCTCAGTGGTAGAGCAGTGATCTCTGCTGTATGACTGTCATTGGTTCGATCCTGGTTCTTCCCTTGTGGGTTTCGTGGTGGATCTGTGGTATATCTCTCGTTTCCTCTCACTTTCTCTATTCCACCAATTCTTCCGTGTGGCCTCATCCGGTAGTGGATCGAATATGGCTGTGATTTATTTATTATTATTTATACAGTCAAATATACGATCGATCGCGGTCTAGTCCCATATTCTTTACAACGGAGAAGGCTAAGTGAATAAAACCCACCTGTCGCTCGATTAAAACAGCTAAATAACTCGTTGAAGTCAAGTCTCAAGTCTGTTTGACTCTACGTGCCTTCCTTCCAACACTAAAAGGCGAGTGCACAAACTACATAACTACAATACGACCGGGATGTACGCTTGAGATTTACGCCGGTTCCGATATACAACTATTGATCATTATAACGAACAAATCATTTTAGTTATTCTTTACATGGGTATTCTGTCTGAAGGTTCCGGAGCTAAGGAGAACCAATCGTGGTTTGCAAATGGATGCCTTTTGGCTGGGGTCTAAAATGTAATTACAGGTCCCCAAACAGTTTAATTCTATCCCAAAACAAGACAACAAGCGTTTCCATATACTACATTTGCGACTTTTCTCGTTATATTATCAGTAAATATGTTTCCAAACAGTCTTTAGCCGGTAAAACTTCCCTTTTAAGAGAATATTTGTTCCAAAATTGTTCCTTTTCCCGTTAACTAAACATAAAAATAGAATTATAAAGTTACTTTCAGGTTAAATACGTATATCAAGTACTTAAACTGGGTTTGGAAGCATAGAAATGTATAATAAACGCACGCAAAACACCTTTTGTACACATACGGAACACAAAATTACACATGATTCTGCACCTTGTTGGTTAAAATCGCGTTCAATCGACTAGAAACATACCGCCTATGCTCTGATAGATATACAAATAAACATAATATACGCATACGTATATGCATGTGTAATATCAGAGTACGCGGTTCCTTAATTCCTTCATAAAGTAAAAAGGAAAACAACAACGTTTGAGACTATTTCTCTCATCATTCGTTTGAAAACTATTTTTTCAATTTCATTGTTTCTTTTTTCCTTCTCCACAAGACTTCCATTTTTAACTTCCAAATAGGCTAAAAGTCGAAAGCTTTGTCTCTCTTTCCTCTCCCTTACTCCCTCGTGTTGCTTAACATCCGAGAGCGCACACTGTCAAAATAGGAGACACAACGTTCATCCAGAAAATGGAGGCAGCTGAGCTGCCTCCACTTTTTGGATTAACCTACATTCAGCCAGTTTTCGGTTGAACGTTTTACTTTCTGTAAAATTTCAAGATGCATGTATACATTACATATACATATACGACTGTTCCGACGTATTTCATTCAATCCGAGCATTTAAAAGTAGAAAAGAAAAAAGGAAATATTCCTTTAAAATTAAAATAGTTAAAGTGGGCGGGTTTCGATCCAGGGTCCAGAAGCACACCGGCCAGACGCTCTAACCACTTCGCTACGAAGGCAGTTGGTGGCTGTGGCTTTCCGAGCGAGCTATGGTGTCACTGCGAAGGAGGTTAATTATTAACACGTTTTTGATTTTACTACGAGGAATGTCTCGTGAAAAAAAGGAGAGATACGTTTGCTACAGTGTAAAGATTTATACCCAACTTAATTTCTCGGTCCACCAGTGAACTGTTTGCTGTTCACAGTGTTAAGGCAATGTAAACACTCAAAATGGCGGGACCTTCAGTGACAAGCAAGTAACGTTACTCCTGTTACTGGATTATAGAATATCCTAGTTACCTATCATATCTAGAACTAAGCCTTAAACTTCATCCACAAAAGTACGTAACCTCAAAACTGCCTGTTTAGCTTACACTTCGATTAGAAAATGACCGAGTTTTAAGCGTAAAATAAGTTGAACGTTCACCGATAAATCACTTTGGCCAGTTTCAACCAATTTTCAGTTAACGTTAAGCTATTACAAAGAAAGTGTTTAGCTTTAAAATGGAGTTAATTTTACTAATCTTTCCACTAACAGGCTTACACTATATCCACGTTTAAAGTAAATACAACAAAACGCTAATTTTCGACTTTTATTTCTCCAAAAAGCGGAGTAACTTTCATCCATTTCGTGTTTCCACTTTTTACCGTGCAGGTTCCAATTCGACTGATTTACACTGTGGTTCAACTTTTCTCTTTCGAAATTCTTCGAAGCGGTCTTTCCCTCAAACTGAAAATGGTTTACCTTGACATTCAAAGTGGAACTAAACCTGGATGACCTTGACGTTCAAAGTGGAGGAGTGGTGGTGAAATTTATGATTCCGGGTTCGAATTTTGACATTGCTTAATGTTATCTGGTTTGAATTTCAACATTGATTCACGATTTAAAGTTCGAATTTTGAAATTTATGACTCACAATTTTGATGCTGTCTACTATTTAAATAGGCTATTTTTCTCTATTTTGGTCGACGTTAACAGTTTTTTGTCTGAACTTTAGAAAGATAAAGGGGAAGAGGAAGAAAGCTATCCTGTTCAAATGTTTCATTTATTTTCTCCGAAGGTGGGTTATACAAAGTTATTGTAGTCGATGCGTTTGCGTTTTTCGCAGCACTTGGGAGGCACGCAGGTTCGAGTCCTCCACTGTCTGCCATCCTGACCGAGGTTTCCCAGCGAAATGGTCGATAACTTCCCCATTCCTTACCGAATTCATCCTTGTCTAAGACTATAAACGAATATAAATTCAATGAATTATCAAGTATACGTTATACATAAAGCAAGGATGCTTATGTAAATTATAAACCAATATTATCATAGAGGAAATTGTTTAATTAAATCATAAAAACAATGAAAATATAAAGCAAAAGAAGCTAATATGCACACTGTAAGGACAAAAATGTTGGTACCATGTTCATAAATGATTGTTTAACATATTTCTACATTGACCCATTGCACTGAATATAGACTGTATAGACAAAACGTGGGTACCCTGTTCACAAATAATTGTTAATACATTATTATCGTCACCCATTATATAAATAGTAATAATACTATAATTTTAAGGTACTCGATGACGACAAAATATCCATCTCATAAAGATCTCATGCAAGGTATGAGACGTTCGCTTGCGTGTGAAGCTGACCTAAGAAAATCGATCGCCGCATGCAACGCAGGCGGCGATCGCGCTTCCATTTAACCTCCATAAACATTTTCAGGATTGCACAATTATTAATGAAACGTTAATTTCACACTCTAGTATCGCCTCCTCGTACCACATGCTCCACAAACTCCCTGAAAATACTCACCAGAAGCCTAAATTTAAGCAATATACCACAATCGAATCTGTATAAAACTTAAGAACTTATTCACACCGCAAAACTTCCAGGATGGCACCATTATGACTACTATCCTCATGTATTTGTGCAAATATTGTTACTATAATTGAATCGGCAGTTTGAAGAAGGAAACAAATCCAAAAGCTATTTTGTGGGAAATTAAAAAATATATATATATATAATATGTTTTTTATTTATTGAAAGGAAACAGTATTGTTACTGAATATTCAAAACGGTCTTCTGATACTTGCGTACTGCTCAGACAGTTTACAAGTATTGTATTTTTTCTTGTAGAATTAAAAAAAGTTGGTGGATTTGTT
>JAGDQP010075340.1:0-10172 GCA_022664845.1 Lepisma saccharinum | reverse complement strand
AATTATTCCATCTTCTATGAATTTAAGTGTTTATTAATTCCTGTGAAAGGACACTTTTGTTCTTATTTTAAATACTCCCCCGAATACCACAATAATCGGATCAAAACTAACCAGCAACTAACCTATAGCATTAATGTAAATTAAAGACGATTTTGTGTACGCTTTTATGTATGAACTCGTACTTATTTCAGTTTACCTAACCATTAGGTTTGCCACCTTTTGATGAATGAATGAATACGGGACACTCGGCATAAAATACGGGATAATACCAAAAAAATACGGGACAAATTTGAAATAACCTAAAATAAAAGAAACTCATTACCCCCCTGTACTAATATCTGATTACCCACACAATGTAAAACCTCCTGTTCACACACTAAAATCGCTGGCGGGTGGAAATTTTGATATTTTAATTTTTTAGCCACAGCTCCGTTGTCCAGAATCCCTTAATACCGAAACAAAATTCATTTTTTTTGCAGTTTAAAAAAAATGTGTAACTACCTCCGTATTTATAAAGAATAATCAGACCATCTAAAAAAAACACCTGAGTTGTGATCCTTCTCGTATCAACACATCAATGGTGAAAATGTTAGTGCGTATTTTGGTGTAATGAAATTCCAAATTTTTATCAGTTTTATTTTATACAATTTTCCCAAGGTGGGCTGTTTTTCGGCACGTATTATACATGTTTGATTACGTTTCTAGTTTTCGTAATGACACTTATATATATTATGTGCTATGAGTCAGTGGCGTAATGTAGTTTTTAGTGAAGGTAGGCGAAGGCGAAGAATTTGTTGAAACTGTAATTTTATGATGAAGCTAATAAAAGGTGATACGGAGTGCTGCCCGAAATATCGTCATATTGTAGTACTTTTATGCTTCTCATACACGAATATATATATAAAAAAAAGAACTACTTATCTTTGCCCGTTTGTTGAAAAATAATATTAAAAATGAAATGTCCAAGCATATATTTTTTTTCCAAAACGCAATATGGTGTGCTCACTTTGTTTTTGGATCACAATATCATTAATGTAGAAAGAGACATCCACCCGTTTCTGCAGACCTATATGATTGAAATTCAAAAAAGACACCAGAAGTAACCCTCAGACATGTGCGAAGATATAGAAGGAAAAGCTCAGATCAATAACCATTAAACTGAATGAGAAGGAAATAGACATTTGTTAGAATTGAAGGTGACCATCTGACCATGATAGATGGCAAGGTTTACAACGTCCTGATATGTACTAAATCAACACATATGCTAAGTGTTATGTCTGCCGTGCCAGCCCGAAAGAAATGAGTTCATTGTAGAAGAAATCCACAATCACTTTGACCTATCAATCATAAACGTGTGGATTCTACTTTTTGAGTGTCTCAGTTACTATCAGTTAACAACTAGAGCAAACAGGAGGCACGAGTATTATACGCTGTCATGTTGGAGCCTGGGGATCTGGACAGAGTCTACTCGTCAGTCTGCATGGTAAACAGTTGGAAATTAATCCATCACGGTTTAGTCGTTAAGATTATTTGTATGTTGAAAATGTGTGTGGGAATTTACTACAGACAATACGGGACAACCGATCATAATACGGGACGAGTAATTTTTACCAAAAATACGGAACAGGTGGCAACCCTAGTAACCATAGAAAAGTCCCACTGTCATGTGTCCTCACGTAGTGTTACTGATTGAACAATCCGGGGGACTATATGAAGACCAGCCCTTATTTTCCGCTGGAGATTCTACTATTGCCTACAAGTCACTTAGGCATCTCTTTACGGTCAGCCATTCATTAAAATTCTCTTCATTGAGTCGCTTTCAGTCTATCCCGAAATCGTTGTTCCAAGAAGTAAGATTCAACATCAATGGGAGTATCTAAAGTTCATCAGTCTTTTCTAATATTATGTCTTTATTAATACAGGTCAACACGATTCTGAAGTTTTGTAAATAAAATTGTCTTTCTTCACAAACTGCCACTAAACAGGAAAATGGCATTCGTTTTGCTCCATAAAACTCAGCATGGTTTGAGTAATTAGAACTTTTCACTGACTTTTCAGAGTTTGACGTTAGTGGTTCTGTGTAGAAATGGTATTGCTGCATCGCATTTGTTTGTGAAATTGAAAAATGATATCTTGTTTAGAGCCATGGATACGGTAGATGATTTGACAATGGCCCAATACAATTAAGGTGGGTCAACTTGAAGCCGGTTTTCGATTAATCTTGCCTGGAGAATTGGGATTTACTTGCGTCTTATTGGTGCCTGTGCCTATGCCTGTGTGTGTGGAAGGAAAAGAATGGATGAAAATCTAACTAAGAAAGAGAGGAGGAAGATTGAAATATTTCAAATGTCGTATTGTGCGGAACATGACATTCAGTTGTTATTTTTTAACCAATTTCACCTGCCAGGTACTCATGGCTGGTCCTGGCTTCAATTTCGGGTCGCTAGAAGTATATCCGTCTCTCGTATTTAGATCCATGGTTTAGAGCTATGAAAGGATATAATCATGTTGCTCTTTTTATGAATACTTGGTTGGAGTGAATGCAAACGCTCAACATATTCCTGTTATTGTTGCAGTTAACTCTTTCTTGTGGAAAGTATAGCAACACTGACTGTGTATTAAAAATACTATATTTCATTGTCCATTCAATATATTTTACTCAAGCTCAACGTTACCACGGCATCGCCACAAATGACGTCATAGCTCGACACATAGTGATGTGTAAACGATGTGGGTTTAGTAAATCTCACTAGAAGTAGTAGTACCAATACACCTATTTAAGCTATGTTAATGATTGGTGATTCACAGTAAAAAATAGCTGTGTTAATTCAACACATTGCGGTGTCCCAGCGTGACTACCACTTTTGTGTGTTAAATCAACACAACACACGGTGTTGATTTCGGTACTGGGAGAAAAAACAAGTTACGACCGCAGCTAGATTTGAACATGTGTTACTCAGTTAGAAGTCGAGTGTCTTACCGACTTCGCTAAATCGTCAGACAGAAAGAGTACTAGATTGAAACAATATAGACGATAAAAAAATCTTGCTGAACCTCAAACACAAAGTTGCTCTCACGACTTATGCCATGATTTAATCACTTTCCCATTGGTCAATTAGGGATCACAATCCTCATTTATTGAGAATATGTTCCATTTCTATGAAAGCAAGCGCAGCATTTGACATTTGTTACGATAAGAAAGCAGGAATGCTGCTCAAGTGTTTGGCTGTCGCCATCTTCCTTGCTTTCATAGAAATAGAATATTCTCAATGAACGAGAATTCTGGTTCTCAATTGACAAATAGTAAGTGATTAAACCATGGGATAAGTCGTGAAAGTAACTTAGTTTGTTTTGGGGATTCATCAGCACATATTTGAACCCATACACTGTTTAAATCAAGTGTGTAATCGTTTAAATCAAATGTTGTTCATTAAATATCGTTTGCATGTAGTGTATTTTTTGTCTGACGATTTAGCTAAGTCGGTAAGACGCTCGACTTCTAACTGAGCAATCCATGTTCAAGTCTCGCTGAAGCCGTAACTTTTTTTCTCCCAGCACCGAAATCAACACCGTGTGTTGTGTTGATTTAACACACAGAAAGTGGTAGTCACGCTGGGACACCGCATTGTGTTGAATTAACACAGCTATTTTTTGCAGTGTTGGAACTTTCTTATTTTGCTCTAATAATCATCTCCCGAAATTTGAGCCATTAGTTTCGGGACATCCTGTATATAGAATAGAATTACTTGACTATATTTAACCATCTCCTTCAAAGCAGTCTTCGTGCTGCGGTACACTGCTCACAGCGCTTTGACACTGTTGAAAACTTCCCTGGAAGTCTCTTTCCGAAGCGTGTTAAGCACCTCCTGTAATTCGCGCTGAGTATTATCGATGGAGACAAAATGGCGACCCTTCAAGCTTTGAAAAACAAAAATATGCGACTATGGTTTCATTCTCAAAATCCGAAAAGGTCGCAGGCGAAATCATTTTAGATTGAGACATCCTTCGATTATTCTGAAGTTTCATGTCTTGGGTGTTCTGAAAAGGTACTGAATTCAAATTTAAAGTTAAAAAATCTGGAGTTTGAAAATCTAGGTTTGGTGATACCGACATCAAGATGGTACAAACCTAAGCTGCTTAATTTTAAGTAGTCGCCGAACTCCGCAATATTTCTAATCTATTGGAGTCTGACTTCCATTTTGAATACGAAAATCTAATATGGGGGCAAGCCGGCAACCCTAAAACAGAATAATTCTGAAGAACTTTCCGATTTCCGTTTAATTTATGGAACTTTCGAAGGACGCTGAGTTCGATTCCGAAGTTTGAAAGAGCAGTGACATAACTAAACCTGTGGCCTCCCTCGCCGCAACTTTCATTTGGTGCGCTCTGTATAATTACTTAGTCACGACATGTAACCCCCGTACTCTCGTACGCCTCCGCATCTAGAGAGTTACGGGGTGGTTTTTACCCCCTGTGTCCCAGCAAGCCAAATACCAACCTAGACGGGGATTTAGATCGGGCCGCTACAGGGGACCCGACTAGTAGTCGGGAAATACTTGTGGGGAAGGTTGGCGCCGACCCATAAGTTGCGTTTGGTCGTTGGGCCATTTTTAGAGCCACGGTTGGTAGCCCAACTTGTCGGCATAGAGGCTAAACCCCGCTCAGCTCCGCCCCACCCGCTGACACGGTTCCTTGTCGGGATTTTTCAAAATATGACGTCCTTCTGCCCATCAGCGCGACTTTCGACGACCAAATACCAACATCGCACAGTGCAACCTATTCCATAAAAGCTGGCCAAAAGTAAAAAAAAAGTAACTAGTTAGGATTTTTTTCAAGTTGAGTTGGTTACAGTACATCTGTAATGGTCAGAAATTACTTATGAAAGTGTTTATTTCCTTTTACCTGTCCCAGAATAGGAGTCGCAAAGCTACCTGTGTTCGATTGGAATCTATTGTGTTACTGAGAGAGTAAACCGCGCACGTGTTGAAAGTTGTATAACAACTTTAGATTGAAGCAGATCATAATCAAATAAAATGGAATAAACGTCTGAAAGTACGTATAATATATAGAAAAAAGTTAAGAAATAATAATTTATCAAATATAAATGATTAGTGAAACAAGAATTGTTATTGATTTTTATTAATTGAAGGCGTTAAAATACGATATGTTATTATGAAAAAGTTATGTTGCTCCGCTTTCAGACTTATTGTAAGTTATAGTTAAATGTAATTTCTTCAATGTAAAACAAAAAGATTCTGCCCAAAGTTGACCCCCTGTTTTTATTCAATCTTTTGACAACCACATACAATATAGGCCCGTGGTCACTGACTGACTAACTGACATTCATCATAATACCCAGGCAAGGGCGCCGATTTCTCTGTAACTTTGGGGGGCGGCATTCATATATTTGTTTTTTCAGCTGAGGGTCTAAGAAGGCACATATGATACAATTCAGATTTTGCCAAATATTGTATATTCATAAAAAACACATATAATAGTATACATATAGTCATTATGAAGGCTTCCCCAGGGCCAGCTATTACAGAATTTAACAATATTTGTATAAAGTTAAAAAAAATCACTAAAGCATATTGTGTTCTAACTAATAAGAACAAAGTTTCTGCTGTTACTAGAAAATAAGATAAACTAATGTTAGTCTATGCAGAGGAGTTATCTCTTTCCATCCATCTCACCCTTTCGCCGCGCTACTGCTTTATTAGACACACATATATTTTTTTAAGTTCTCGGTTCTCGATCTCGACAGGCATGGTTCAAGAAGCTTTTGTCTCACCTACAGTGAGATAAAATATTTGGACAAGTTAAACAAAGAGGGAAAAAAAAGACTTATCACACGAAACATGTGGCTCATTTCGAAATCTCTTGCCTGTTTATGGTAATTTGGATACCTTAGATAGAATGGTATAGAAATAACTAGTACTCGATACACCTGCAAGGTAACAGGCAACGACAGAGTGTTTACGTAAATTCATGGCAAAAGATGTATTTGGACAACCCTATACTACTCTCGAAATAAACGTTATAGGAATTCTTTTGTGTATAAGAGCACTCTGTGTGGTGTATTGAAGCAATCCACACCGTGTCAGACATAAAGAAGCAGCATGGGGAACAAAGTGAGTTGAACAACATTGGAACTACTTACTTTAATTTCAAATTACGTGCGGAAGGTAAAAGGTACTGAGACATAACCAAGCTTGCTGGAAAGCCATGCTCTAGCGTTGGATACATCATAAAGAAACATAAAACAGAATAATTATTGGGGATTCGTTCTGGTCAACTAAGGAAACTAACTGCCCGGAATGAAACTTACATTCTTCATTCTGTGAACAAAACTCAAAGAACTGGTGCTAAAGATTTGGTTACTTTACTTGCTTAGGATATGCAAGTTAATGTTACAGATGTGTAGATGTGAAAAAAAAAATTGAGATTCAGAAAATGTGTAATCAGAAACAAAACACACATATCAGAAGAAAGCAGAAAGAAGAAGTTCTAATTTTCCAAGAAATATCAATATGAGTGCCTGGAATTTCGGAAAAAGTTTATTGTTTTTCTAGGATGAGACTAAGATAAACTTGTATTGTAGTGATGGACGTGTGGAGAAAGAGGGATGAAGCTTTCAGAAAGCAGAACATTGTTTTAATTGATAAAAATGTTGGAGGGGCTGTTAAAATTTGGGGTTGTGTAATTACTAATAGAGTGGCCAGTATTCATACCCTGGATACACATCTTCTAAATCCCAATTGTTTCAAAGAATTTTGGGTTGTTCAATGAATTACTAACATTAACTTACATATTCTAGTCGAGTGAAGTAGCCAAATATTTAGCACTAATTCTTTGAGTATTATTCACAGAATGAAGAATGTAAGTTTCATTCCGGGCAGTTAGTTTTCTTAGTTGGCCAGAACTGATTCTATTCCGCAATAGTTGCTCTGATTACGTTGCTTTATAATGTATCTAACGGTAAAACATGACTTTCCAACAAGCTTGGCTTGCCTGACACCGTGAGGATTGCTTCAATACACTAAGTAGACTGCTCTTGTACACAAAAGGATACCTAGAACATTTATTTCGAGAGTAGTATTGGGTTGTCCAAATACTGATTTTTGCGATGAATTTACGTAATCGTCACTCTTCCGTTGCCTGTTACCTTCCAGGTGTATCGAGTGGTAGTTATTTCTTAAGTATTCTATCTAAGGTATCCAAATTATCATAAAAGGGCAAGAGATTTCGAAATGGTCCATGTTTTACGTGTGATAGTCTGATTTCCTCTTTGTCGAACTTGTCCAAATACTATTTTGTTCCCGCTGTATATAGTTTCCCTATCTATAAGTTCTATTAGAAACTCAAAATTACGGTATTAACGGCAAACAATAATTGCATCCAAACAACAGTTTGAAGGATATATTTTCAAGTGCAAGTCTACTCCTACTTTAGTGTGAGTTCTTCTTGTAGCTTGTTTTTCTTTTATATATTTATTTTTTCTTAAATTATGTTTATATATAACAAAATCACAATGAATGATCCTTAGCCCTCGGAACGCCAAGATAATTTCATCACACGGAACGTCAAGATAAGTCATTTTTGAATCATGTATATTTCTCGTATGAAATAAAGTACTTGTTAAAATCAAGGTATTTTAGAGTATGGGTGTATTGATTGTATAGTATTTATTGCATTGTATTGTATTTATTTATTGAATTTTATTTTTTCAAGTAGATACTACAAATTAATTAAACATACAGAAAAAACTAATACATCATATTAACCTTGCAACCATTTTCATGGCTGCACAAAAATAAAGGTACCATGAGTCTCTTACTTATTTACACATATAAAGTACGACATATAAAACTATCAGAATCATACTACCTTCCTCTTCCACTCTCATATGTAAAGCACACCGTATCTGTTGTATTATGATTCTTGCAAATGAAGCGAGAATTTCAAACTTCCATTTAATGACTAATGAACAAAAATAATATTTTAACTGTATGGGTCATTTTTGTCTCGATCTTGGCGTTCCGAGGGATAAACGGCAGTAAATTCATTTTCATTTTTTCTTTCTTTTCTTTTTTTACTAAATGGTGTTTATCGATGTTATGCACGAAACTCCAGAAACAACACAAGCAATGAACGAATTAACTCCTTTAGCCAGTCGAGGGGTTATTATACGTTCTGTAACACACAAGTTTCAGGGAGGAATTTATCAATGAAATAGATTTTCCAAAGGAAGATAAGCTTAGTAGAAGGGGAAAACGAATGACCATGTACTGTAGAAATAGGAGAACCGACTTCACCTTATCATTTGCCCCCCGTTAGGGGGCTCACTTCAACTTTGGGGGGCAGGGCCTCGAACCCCCCCCCCCGGGATCGGCGCCCTTGTACCTAGGCCAAACTACTGGAACTAGAAACATCAAATCTGGAATGAGGGTATATCATCACTAGTAGGTAAAGGAGAAAATCCCAAATTTTGAAAACATTGCCAACTTGGATCCAGAACGGCCGCCTAAAACCCATTGTTGTATAGAATACACAGACTAAACAGCTGGAGCTACTGAAGCGAGATTTGGTATGACGGTACGTCATCACTAGTAGGATAGGAAAATATTACAAAATGTATTGAAAGACGCCATCTTGGATCAAATATGGCGGACCCCCCAAAAATAATTTTCCAGATCATTTGAGCTACACATACGAAATTTGGTATAAAGGTGTATCATTACGAATATCTTAGGAAAATATTACAACACTTTGAAAAAGTAGCCCTCTGTAATCCAAAATGGCCACCCGAAAAACCAATTTTTGAAACCACTGAAGTTGGAGAAACGAAATTTGGTATGAAGGTGTATGACCAAGAGTAGGTTACAATAAATGGGGCAAACCTCCCCTATGGGGGTGCAACCCCCACGGGGGCCTAGGGGGAAGACCCCCTTTGAAGCAAAGTGAGTGAAAGTTATATTATTAGAATAATGCAGTGTTGATTTTCACAAATCTAACCTCAAAAGAAGAGTAATTGGAAGACATGGAAGAAGTGTGTATGTATGTGTGTGTGTGTGCCTGATATAGAGAGTGCCTGAGAGAGAGAGAGAGAGAGAGAGAGAGTCTTGTCAACTGAAACTGTTAGTTTGCTATTGGATTCAACTAACTGTGAGAATTAGTCAACGAGATGAACAAAACGATGTTTCAAGTTCAGAATGTTCGATATCAGAAGACTGATGCATCTATAAATTTATCGCCTGTCGATGAAAAAGATTTTTTGTAATTACATCTTTAATACAATATATTGATTTAAGGTTATAATTAATAAAACTAAATTTTCAAAAATTAATTTTATCATAATTCCGTTATTATATAGCAAAACACTTGCAAATTTTTATATTTATTAATTTTTACTACCTTGGCGTTCCGAGGATTAAGGATCATTCATCGCGATTTTGTCAAATACAAATATAATTTAAGGAAAATAAATATATAAAAGAAAAATAAGCGACAAGAAGAACTCACACTAAAGTAGGAGTAGACTTGCACTTGGAAATATATCCTTCAAACTGCTGTTTGAATGCAATTATTGTTTGCCGTTAATACCGTAATTTTGAGTTTCTAATACAACTTATAGACAGGGAAACTATATACATTTATAAAACATAACGTTATATTTCGTTTAAAAAATATTATTTAATTATACTCTAAAATGTTAAAATTTTGTGAAGGGGGTTACATTTTGCAACTCTGACTTTGCATTTGTAATCAGCGACCCTTCCCCCCCCAAAAAAAAACAACATGAAAATTATATGTATCTTGATTGTAAAATAATGTACAGGCTGTTTCACTAATAGGGGTTGCCAATAGGGGATGAAGAGGGTTACATTCTGCAATTCTGACTTCAGATTCGTAATCAGTGACCCCCCAAAAAAACGAGTAGAAATTTTGAGATCATTTAATTGAGTTTTGCATTTTTTGCAGCGTTTTTGGAATCGGCCGCACTGTGCCAAGCAGCCAACTTCAACACATTAATCAATGGTCTCTGAGAAGCGTGAGGAAAACAGCCAACCTTCCCGACATTAAGCAAAGGTCTCTGAAAAGCGTGAGGAAAGCAGCCAACCTTCCCGACATTAAGTAACGGTCTCTGAAAAGCGTGAGGAAAGGAGCCAACC
>JAGDQP010075339.1:0-10172 GCA_022664845.1 Lepisma saccharinum | reverse complement strand
ATTTTATATACATCATTCCCATACCCTTGCAACTAAGTTTGTGTGTGAACGAAAATAATATGAAATTGCATCTGGCAATGAACAAATTGACTTCCTCGTGTAGTTTTGTTTTTGTTTTTTTATGTAACAGGCACACGACTTTATAGGGGGAGGGGGGGGACTGAACAAAATAATAATAAAAGGAAGAGACCTTCTCAGATGAGAAATAAATCCTAATTGTTAAAGTGCTTCTGGTTTCTCACGTCTCAAGGTTTTCTTTCCAAGATACACCAGAAGACTGTAAAGTTCCTCTATGACTCAAGAGGAAAACACACGCACAAGGATGTGGTTTTGACATTTATCCTGTTTCCGGCTTTTGCAATGTCAAAAGATGCATCGTATGAATATACTGTCAGATTATTTAATATGAAAATATCTACCAGAATTTCTGACTAATTATGGTTCTTTTACTGTACAAGGAATTAGAGGATATGGAATTCAAAAGTTTGCCTGTAATTAAGTATTCGATAAACCGAAAGAAACGAACAGAGAGCTCTTGAATATTTTTTTCAGTTCAACCCACCTAAGTGTTCACGAAGAATACTATTTGTCTGTGGATCGATGAACAACATTTGAGGAAATGACTCTTGGCAGAATGCTAAGACCACGGGCGTTACAGACCGAAAGGTCCTGAACCTACCCCAACGCCAACTGTTCGTGTTTGGTGGAAGTGCGTCCACCTGAGTAACGGCTGTGTGGTCAGCACTGCGCGCCACCTGGCCACGAACAGGCGTATCAGGGTCTTTCTAGACCGAGTAGCCGTCACGTCTTTATTCATGTGACTCCCCAGTTTGCCTCACTACGCTGGGTGGACGTTAAAAAGTGAGACTCCAGTCAGGAACTGGTAGTCCCACTCTCTAACAACTAGACTATGGAGCCCGATAATGCTAATGTTACTGTAAAGAAACTATCTCTACAGCACTATGGCTTTCGCCCGTCAATATACAGCACTACTGTCGTATGTCTTTTTTTTTTTTTTTTTGCTACAATTTTGCTCCTATAAATTGAAGCCCAGAGAGTTCAAACTTTCACGAAATATTTCTTGATAATAGCTAGGGTGATCAGACATACTATTTTAGAGGTTCGAATACTCTACACTCTTTTCTATCCGAGAACATCCAATTATACTCTTTTCCCTAATTTTTAATATATATTCTATTTGAATGTTTTGTAATTTCTAATTACTTAAATACGTTCTACAAGGAACATAGTTAAAATTCAAACTTAAGCTAATATGAGAAAGAATGCACGTGTTGGACTTTCAAATGCATTTTTAATTGTAACTTCAATGTGTGAACATCTCCAGATCACTTGAACTGTTGGTTGCACTGTAGCGATTTATTCACTGTAGCACGTGGTAACGTTTCAAGGCGAAGTCTGCCTTGACGGGAAATTATTAGATGTTCACGTAGGCTGGAAGAAGGAAATAAAACAGCAGCTTAAAATTTTCGAACCAATTTAGAAAGTTGAAACAGCTTCGAATTGGAATATTTACCTCAACTTTGAAGAGAGAAGCGCACTGAATTAGTTATGGATAAAACCTAGCAGCAGAACGTTCAAACAAGTGTTAAATGTCAAGAATGGCCAGTGATTGAGCATGCTTCGAAAATAAAGCTTTAGACTATAATGGTAGCAATTACCAGAATCCCACCTTATTTTCATATATTTAGTGTTTTGTGCATGCGCGCATTTATAGTATACTCTTTTTTGTCAACCAATTTCTGGTCATCCTAATAATAACGAAGAAATTATAATTTCTTTTCGCCAGTAAAGTTCTTCTTTGATGTCCTATCCTTATGACTGGTAGAGTTGAGAACTTATACGTAATTCTAGAGAACCTGTTCAAATAGCACACTTGTTCAACTTGCCCGGAGTTACGCTATTTAGAAATTAATTGTTCCAGGGTTTGCGATATTTGAAATAAGTAAATGCACTTATGATTGTCGTCAAATGTTTCTCTTTTTTTACGTTATTTTACTTATATTCATGTACGTAGTGAAGTTGAAATAAGTTCATACCCATTTCAAGAGCTCTATCTGTGCTGATTTTTAATTTTCCTTTTCATTCATTGTTGAAAGAGCTTCAGTGATATAGGTTTGAGTATTCACTACAATAATCAAGCGATTTCAACAATGAAGACCAACGAAAATAAAAGAACCGACACGGATAGAGAGAGACGGAGTCATCTAACGATAACACTAACATTAAATGAAGCCGAAACACACCGAGCGGCCGTAGCTCAAATAGTAGAGCATTGGAAAGGCAATTGGAAGGTCCTGGGAACGATCCCAGCGGCCGCCAATCCTGACTGAGGGTTTTCTGTCACACCAGAGAAATGCCGGGATGGTACCTAACTAATTAATTCCTGGCTGAGTACCTTCCAACACCCTCTCCCACTCTGAGATGCCTAAAGGCCATAAATAAATGTTTACAAAATATTCGACATAACAGAGAAACCAAACTAATTACAACACTGATTACGAAGAAATTGTTTACCAAAAAATATAGTAATTGAAAACATCGTAAAGAGCAGAGGAATACGACGGGTGACATTTCTGGACTATTCAGGAAGATTCATCGCACGCTAATGCAAAAAGTAAAGCGCCAAATCGGGATGAATAAAGAAGCCTTGAGGAAACAGTGACAGAACGCTAACGGTGAGTAACAGGTATCTCTACAACCCAAGACCATCTTAAAGAGCGATGATGGCCCTCTGCCGAACAATGTAGCGACCAGAGCCCGCATTATAGGCACTATCTCGGCATTCGGATTATGGGACCGGTATAACTGGAAAAACAAATTCTATGAATTTCTCCAATGTTGACCCCACGTCAGAGTGATCTCCACCCCAGTAAAGCACGGGCGGTGCGTTCACATACAACCTAGCATATAGTTTAATAAAGAGGATATCTCGGCCAATTCAAGTCCTTGGCAACACACAAACTGACTGTGGGATCAACAGCACGTACTGCATAATCACCTGTCAGCTTTCCAGAACATAAAGCCCTTCACCTTCACACTTGTCCTTTCTGATATTATTCTCACCTTCCAAATCATTTACAATCCATGAACTTTCTTTTGGCGCCCAAAGCGGAGAAATGTCTTCTAGCTGTCAGACTAAAACTAACCTCAATTTCCATACGTATGTACAACAGGCGAAAGCTACAACTTGCTTTCCACTCGCTCTTTGACAAAGGAATCTCCCTTTACAATTTACATCAAAGCAGGAGATGTTTATGTATATACAGTATATGCTTGTCATGATACTCCAGATAAGACGCACGAATTCTTTTATTTAAAAAAAAAAAAAATCTCCAATCTCTGCTTTGATTCCCTACCAGAGCAACCGCTCTTCTGAAACTCTCACCTAAATCTGAGTCGAAGGAAGTAATGGTGGTGAATAGTATATTACCCGGAAGAAGGTCTATTACGCGACGGTTCCTAGACAAGGTGAATCAGTGGTAGGGTGAACGATTTCAGATCATGCTATCGTTAAGTACCATGCAATATTTAAAAACTGGAGCCCCCATCTTTCCTCTGAAAACACCTTACTGACATGACAGCCAGCCTACACTGCTTAATACATAGGTCCTTTTTTAATATGAACCTTCCATTATTAGGTTTTACATCAGACTACAGGCCGGTTGAGGCCATAACTTGTACTCAGTTCATAAAGAGAAAGATAGAAAGAAGCACTAGCGCCAAGACCCGGCCTTAATACACAGTACAATCTCGGCATTCAACTGGTGGGCTGAAAACAGAAAAGACAGTATTAAATTATCAATGTAGGCAGGATTTAAACTTGCGCTCGTACTACGCAACGAAATAATGTAGGCTGGGTGACAGTGGTGAAGTGCTTGCAAACAATTTGTAAACACAATTATGCAATTCCTATATATCCTGAATATCCGGGCTCAATTGAATCACTCAGTTTCTCTATAATTTCGAGTGCATCCAGGGGCATCTTGTAATAAAAATAATTACTGTAATGACTGACCTGGTAACATCAGGATACCCCTGGCCTCAACTTATAACCAGAGTTTAAATAAAAACTATGCAAAAACTGGCGCGCCAAGGTTACCAATCATTAGATTTGGCCACCTGAAGTCCCACTTTGTGGCCAATTTTGGCCACTAGTTCTTTGGTCTAAATTCTCAACTGATGCTGCCGTTCACCACCGTCCCGTATTTTATCTTGGTGCCGCGAGTGCATTATTTTCTACGCATTTTTGGCACGCCCTCGTACGTAGTGCAGCTCGTTTAGACGCCGCCGACGCAGCTGTGTGAATTTGCAATAAAATTGGCCGTTCGCCGCCGCCGTTCAATCCCTCGTTCACTGCTAATTCATCCTAGTTCTTTGTGCATTTCAATATGATGGTGCATTATTATGTAACATGCATGTAATGTATGTTTAACGTCAATAAAACGTGATATATTACATAAGGCCACCAGTTATTGCAAATAGCCACCACAAAATTCTTCATGTGGCCTCACTGGCCACCAAACTTTAGAGAATTTTCTAAACATTGGTTGTAACATCTATATTATTACTATTATTATTATTATACTAACCATAGTTGTTTTTATTAACTTATGAATGCATGAAAATATAAGAAGTAGTGCTTCTTCAACTGCACTTGGAGAACCGCAATTGCTGGGCTGAATCTTATAACGAGAACTTAAATTTTGTTTGTGTGCCGTTCTGTATGTCATCCGCTATACAAATGCACACCTTTGGACGAATCTCAACTAAACTTTGCCTCATCTGACCAGACCAAAGTATATACTACGTCTGGATCCAAAATTGTATGCCGAGGATGTAGCTCAGTTGGTATAGCGTTGGATTAGCAAACCGAAGGTCCTGGGAACGATCCCAGCTGTCGTCCATTCCCGCCGAGGACCTAATTTCAGTCATACTAGGCAAATGCCGGGATGGTACCTACTAATTAGACCCGGGCCGACTTCCAACATTCTTACCCTGTCTATCCCGGACTGAACTTGAGACGCCTAAATTACAAATTCAAGACTAATTAGGAATGTTTTGAAAACTTGACCCCACTCATTCTATGAGCTAGATAGGAGCTGTATCTTAAATGACACGTCTGAGAGATGACGTCCCTTGGCGAGCACTATTCCGATGGAGATAATGGGGGAAGGTAACGATCAAAGCTTTAATTTAGGTATCATTGCAGCATTCGCCTGATAAAACTGAGGAAAAGTCGGTCAAAATGGCCGGAATCACAACTTAAATGTCTGCCTCCTCTAAGTATCGTTCCGAAGTCCACGATGTAACAACAGGACCACGGGGGAAAGGGGGGTACCATTAACCTGATCTTAAGCAACACATCTCACACAACCCACGCACACACAGACTGCATACGAGAAAGAATTCGTTTTATTTGTAATCGTACTCAAAGAGCAACCTTATGAACTAGTATTATTTTTTTTTAAATGTTACTTCGGTTGTCAGAGAATATAATGAATAAATACCTAACTGAAATATCGAAGGAATGTGAAGAATTCCTATTGCTTTCATTTCGCGAATGAAAGCAGCCAAATAAATCAGTCAATTCGAGATTAAATATTGAACAAATTCTTGCCCCCCCCCCCCCCCCCCCTCGTGTTTTCTCCTACGGGCCAGTCAGAACAGCTTTAGAATAGCGTGGAATGTTCCACCTCAGTTCCCTTTATCAAGACATACTTTCAGTATATGCGTCTTATCAAAATCTCATATGACATGATAACGTAGACAACTGCTGTCAATAACCATAAGAAGATTAAGTTCGCTTTATCTTTTTTTTTCCGCTATACATTTTTTCAAGCCACAATGCTTTTGCTTATCTGATCACGCTCAATTACTTTCTTTACAATGTTTGGATTTTCCTTTTTTTCATTAGCTTCAAAAGTTTTTTTGGGAAACAACTCAAGGTGAATAAAAAAAAACGCACTGAAAACCAAAGGCAAAAAAAAAAAAAAAAATCGAACTCTGACACTCAAAACAGAAACAATCTGGTTTTGAGAGTTCTATTTAACACTTATTCTCCTATGGGAGTAATATTACTCCTGCATTTAATTAGCCCGTGTGCCTGTAGTACATATACAGTACATCATCTCCAATTCTTCCTCGCTTTCTAGTTTGAGGTAAGGACTTGTGGTTCTCAACACTGAATGACCACATGTTCTACTTAACAGGGGTGTAAGTTTAGATGCCTTCTCTTTCTTATACTATGATGATGTGCCCTCTGGACTAAAGTAGTGTAAGTACTGCGCCAATGTTTGGAGTAACTGCTGTTCAAGGTCGCCTGGCGTCATAGCCGCATGGATAGAGCGAATGTGAGCAAGGTGCAACGCAAAACTCATAAAATGTGCGTGTTGGTGGTGTCGCGTAACATTTTGTTTAAAATGACCGGAAAAAAATAAATGCGTGTATGCACAAATTACGCCCAAATGTAAGTTAGAATTTTAGAAGTACCTACATATATTCCCTGTGCACATAGGTAGCTAATATTTTCGCGTCCTTTGTATCCATATCCCTAGAAAACTTTTCACATAAGTCTGATTTATTTGTGCATTTCGCATTGGAATACGATCTTTAAAAAAGGCACCCAAAACTCACATCACAAATGAAGATATCAACTCCAGTTTCACATAAAAACTTTAATATAATAGACAGAACAATTACAAATATACAACTAAAAATGTTAACAAAAATGCACACGTAAATAGGCGCGTGGGGGGTCACTCACACCCCCACAGCAACTTCAAATCAACATTACAGGAAACGACAACTCAGATACCAAGGAAATCTTGACAAGACCAATCAAGTTAGGGCTAAGTTGAGGCCAACTCTCCTTTTACGTAATCTCATTGGCCAAAATCAGACTTGGCCTAACTTGGCGCTGACTAGAAGTTTAGCGGTCGATTGTAGAACTGACCCTTACTCTATATTTGAAAGGTAGAGAAGGAATCCAGCAGTGGAAGCATATAACAAATATTTAAATAGATGGGAGTCTGACATACCCCCGCGCGCCTATTTAAGGGTTAAGAATATGAACTAACCCACAGTTTCATTGTGTTTTCAGTGAGAAATTTGAACATATGTGTTATGACGTCATACTTTACGAGCTTTTCAAATGTCTCGCCTAAATGAAGTAAGCTGCAAAATCTAAAGTAGTTCATTTGGAGGTGTTAATGGGTATTATTTGGGTCATTAACTTCCCATATACATAGTAAAGTTATTAAGAACAAAGAACCAGAACGAATCGAAATCGACTAACCCGGCTTTGACTCAAATTACCGGGCTGACTCGGTAACCCGGTGATTCAATGCTCGCGTATGACTTTTCCGGCGTCGTATTTTTCGTGCTCTGGGGGTGCAACATCCCCAGTTGCTCTCAAAGAAGCGCAATGCTTTGCTCTTTGGGTCAGGCCGGGCCCCACGCATAGACCAGTTTCAGCTCAGCTACGAACAATCGCCTGTAATCATAACACTCAAAAGCCGAATTTGAACATATTTTCTTTTTGTTATTAACAGATATGTTTAATTTTCGCATTGGAACCATACTGCATCAAATATATCGATGTTTGGTATAATATGGTCTAAGAATTTGTTTACAGTCTATGGTGTTTGTAGATACGGGGAAACCTGAGGGATGACGTTCCTCGGCAAGCACTCTTTCGGTGAAAAGTAGCGGCTAGGATCTTTTCAAAAGTGCCATTCCGGTATTAGCCTGTGGAACTGAAGAACGACCAGAACAATTTCAATTACGATGAAGACCGTGTTTAGGAGTCGAATCCACGGTCCTTCCCGTGCCGATTCTACGTCCGCGATCTTTCCCCCTAGATTACTGGGGAACGGGTACATATATTTTACTATATTCCTTAATTTTAGATTCTTCAATTTTCTCCGTAACGGGGATTCTCGATCCATGTACACTCAGAAAGTTCTTTCTATCA
Source organism: Lepisma saccharinum (assembly GCA_022664845.1). Lineage (NCBI taxonomy): Eukaryota > Metazoa > Arthropoda > Insecta > Zygentoma > Lepismatidae > Lepisma > Lepisma saccharinum. The sequence goes on along the minus strand of JAGDQP010075339.1, from coordinate 2,179 downwards.
GGAAAGTATCTTTACGTTTTTAACACCCTGTATATTTATGTAAATGTTACACACTAAATTATTTTTTGCATATTTTCATTTTCACTCTGCACAATCATGGTCCGTTCACTAGAAAATGTAACGCTATAGAAGGGTAATCTCTAATACAGTTCGTTAACGCGGCTAAAGCGAAGTCACGCAAGGAACAGGCCGCACATACAACCAGACAAAATAGCGATGTTCCAAACTGAAGCTTCCCAACCTGTTGCTTGCTTGCTTGCTCTTTTTGCCGTTTCAAAGATTGTTTTATCCGTTTAGAAAAAAAGAAAAAGTTTCAACCAGCGACGCCAAGTGATCAATTTTTTTGAGAACGAGACAGTGTGCACGCAAAGGAAAGAAAGGGTCTTCTTCTATTCTGTCACTTCAGGGTAGGAACTAGACATGCAATCAGAAATTAAACTTGTCCTTGAAGAGAATCGAAGAGGGGGGGGGGGACTCCACATGCAACAAGTTTTTATTTTAATCTTTCAAACGGTCGATTCATTCAGAATTTTCACATATTCCGTGCACTCCCATTATTACAACAAGCAGCAAGTAAGTGTTTCAGAACCTAACATTCCAATCCAGTACCTTCAGGAAACACTGTTGTCTCATCAGTAACTAATTAACTATCCCCATCTTATTGAGGTATGTTAGCATTCCAGCAATTCAAAATGATTTCCTACGACTATGATTTTCAACAATTTTCATTATATGCGTTGTAATGCAGCTATGGGTGTGACGATACGTCCTTTGGCGAACGCTACCGAGGTCAAGGATGATGAGAGTAGCGGCCAGAATTGATCATCTTTAGACATCTATGGCTTAGGTAGGGGAAAGATGCAAGGTGTTGGCCAGGGTCTAAGTTGAAGGTACCATCCCAGCATTGTCGGGTGCCTGAGTAAAACCCTGGAAAAAACTTATGATGGTTGGTCTCTGGTATCGAACCCTGGACCTGCCTAATGCGTTGATCGACTGAGCTACGGCCGATCGGTGGTAATGGCCAGAGCCTTAGTATGTGTACTATACTGTATTCGCCTAGTAAAACATAACCCTGGAAAATCTCTGTTAGGATGGCCGGCAGCAAGACTTGAGCCCAATATATGGGGCAGAAAGATTTTTAACAGTCGGGACCATATATCAACAGTAACTGACACCCTACACAAATATTCCCTACAGTCGGCGTCCACCCAGCGTCGTGGGGCAAACTGGGGAGTCACGAGAATAAAGACGTGACGGCCACTCGCTCTAGAAAGCCCAATACGCCTGTTCGTGGCCAGGTGGCACGCAAAGCTGACCACACTGCCGTCACTCAGGTGGACGCAGTACCACCAACCGCGGATAGATGGCGTTGCTCAGAACCTTTGTCTAACGCCCGTGGTTATTTAACACAGTTCCAGAATTCATATATTTGGAGAAGGAATATGGACAGAAACAAGAGGAACATACAAACAAAAACAAGAGAAACATGAAAACAAAAGGCATATAGACTAACATGTATGACATAAAAGAGCAAGCGACACCCCAGCCATACACTCATATACTGGCTCCTATATATACATATATATATATATATATATATATATATATATATATATATATATATTCTTCACAATAAACTGACCCAGGAATTGAGAACTCCTGTGAGCAGATAGATGGAAGGGGGGTCCAGTAATCAAAAGAAATAATAATTATAATCATATTTTATAGTCTACCCAACTGAAACATAAAATCCTCATTTGGACGATGATATTTTTTTTCTCCATGAGATGCACTTTTTTTAGGCAAGTTTATAAAAAAAAAAAAAAAAAATATCCTCGTGTTGATGAAGGGGCGTGACTGGCAGGACCGTTAGGAGACAGTGGACGAAGTAACCTAGTGAAAGAAAGCGCTCTCCACTTTCACGTGATAGGGAACAGCACGGAGTGACCCCGAGACCTAATTCTTCACACTACTCACTCCACTCTCACCTGCCAGCCATTGCAGCACACGCTCATCATAACCAGACTCATCCTGCAGCTCGTAGGAGCATTTCAAGGATGCAATCAATATGCGTTCCACATTTTATGCAGAATTATTCCAAAAACTTGTATGATAAACGCTGCACAATGCGTACTTCGACCGACAAGTACATTCGTATTTGGATGAAAAAATATTTTTT
>JAGDQP010075338.1:0-10172 GCA_022664845.1 Lepisma saccharinum | reverse complement strand
TAATTTAAAATCGTATTCCAAATCTTTCTAAGATGTTTACAATGAACTGATTTCGAAATTTGTAACATAGGTGAACCAAAATAAGTTATGCATAAATGACTCTAAACAGTGTTAATTAAGTCTTATCCTATGGTTTGCACTAATTCACTGCATTTCAAAACTAAAATAAACGATGATGAAATAAAAATTGTCGATAATAAAATTCTTGGGGATATGGCTTAAATATGAATTGACATGGAGAAACAGGTTTGTAAGTTACCTAAAAACATACTATAATTTTGTTCGTGTTCCGAAAAATCTGCAAATCGTTAATACGCACAAATGAAGAACCTAGATCTTAATGTTCCTTATATCTATGTACGGTAGAGACAATTGATACACGGGAGTGGATTTTAGCCCTCAACCATATATTTAGAAAATAAAGTAACGTCAACAAAATTACCGTCCCGTAGTAGACTATTTACAGTGAATATAGAAGGATGTCAGACTTCTCCTTCTTCTTCTTGGGTGAGCGGTATGGGGTCAGGTATAAAGGATAGCACAGGTTTCGTATCCAACTTGGTTGCCGGGAGTTGTACCAGTTACGTTGCCAACTGAGCAGGGGCAGAAGTCAGGTTAAGGTGAGAGTACACACCAGCTAAGTAGCCAACTGAGTGTGCAGGAAAGTACCAGATGCGTAACCAACTGAGAACCAAAGAGAGTTCCAAATGCGTAGCCAACTGAGAACGGAGGAGGGAGAGGAGGTGATCACCCGGGAGAGAGTGGCAACTTCTTTGCCTTGCGTTGGTCCATTTTATAGGTGATTTAGGGAGGGTATTTGTTCTCCTCCTGTGGCGACTTTAGCTCCATCTGGTGTTTACTTGTAGAGTTGACTGTCGCCTGCACTTATTTATGTGTCACTACTTGTTTACATCAATTCAACACATGTTTGTCCTATAAACATGATTGCTTGCTTACGTAATATCCAGATGCTCAGAAGACACCCGGAATATTACACTATCATGTATTTGTGTTCCGCATATCAAATGTGGAATTATAATCTTGGGATACTATTCTGAAGCGAATGAAGTATTTTTAGGTCAGAAGAAAATTTTAAGAATAATTATAGCTGTTCTCAAACAACATCATTTAAACCAATTTTTGAACAAATGGATTTATTACGGTTTCTTGTACCCATATATATTATCAGTTATTTGCATCCATGAATGCGAAATGCATTTTACCAAAACTCTGAAACCAAGTCAGATAGTAAATTTAATATTATTAATATACGACTAACAAGTACTCCAGAAACCATAAATTATACATGACTTAAATTATATGAAAATTACAAATAAAACTTAAAAATGTATCATTGAAACAATTCTAAATTTAGGTAGAAAGGTTGGTAGTTATATTTACAATGATGTAAGTTAGTACGAATCCGCGACTCTATGTTAATATGTAAATTATATTTAAAATAATTATCAACATTAGTATGTGTTTCTTGTAATTAACAGATTCTTGCGCCATGTATAGTAAGTATAAATGTCTTTATTCAGAACATATTATGTATTCAATATAATCCATCATTGTATGCATTTTCTGCTATAATGCACCTATCTACATTTATGTATTTTGTATTTTATATATTTTCTAGTTGTATCTCAAGTGTATATACTGTTTCATCATGTGTTTTATATTGTTATCTATATGTAAGACTTTGACAAATCCAATGTAAAATAAACATGTACTGAACGAATTATTAGTAAATAGTAATATGAATTCGCTGATCATACAGTACTCAAAACCAATATCTTAGCATCATACTTTGACCCATGAATCCGTTTTCACACCCATTCATTTGAAACAGTATTGTAATTACTTTTGATTATTCAGACAACTTTATCATTCATGTCAGCATCATTCATCTTCATAACCAACATTGTATTCATCAACGTATTTCCAAGGTAGAACTTGTTTTCATCTAGCCATGATCAACCCCTGAGAAAGAAGAGCATTAAAGATATTTCTGTTGTCTGTACTTGTAGTATAAGTGCACCGCATGCCCATGTTTATTTCACCACAAAATCACTATTCATCTCATAACGTTAAAAGTTATGATTATAAGCAAAGGCTTAAAATGACATACATTGAAATGAAGCTAAATGTTAGTAAAGTATAACAAACTCCTTAGAATGCGTCCTTTCCAGAACAGCTTCTGGAACCCACGTTTCTCCCCACGAAATAAAGGACGTATCGTTGATTAGCGAAAAACAAATTGATTCCATCTTGGTTATTTGACCAGACAGCTACTACACTTCAGCTTAGTAATCAGTAGTTAATACAACTCCCCTATATGCGTCATGTTTTCTTTATAGTGTTCCTACAGAAAAAAATCATTCACAGAGACGAGGGCCAAATGTATGAAGTCGATCTCGTTACATACATATACGCTATATACATTATTTTTATATCGCTTTGGTGTCCACAAGTTCAATTTATTTGCCTTTCAGCTTAAAAAAAAAAAATTCTACGAAGCTGGAGCAGTCTCTTGCGTATTAGAATATATAACTTAGTCAGGGAGAATAACATTTTTTTTAAATTCATGGTGGATAAAATGTCATATCAGACTTTTACTTTTTTATCTATAGAATTGCACTCGATCCTGCACTGCCATACTCAAAATTGAGAGTGTATCTACAATTGTCAAATTACAGAAGGAGGCTAAGAGTTCTACGATCAATGGAAGAAATTTTCGGTAGGTCGCTATTTTGTTTAATATTTTAAGTGGAATGCCGCATTGCGTATAGTTAGAAGAAAATCACGGATTAGAATAAAAAATTGCGTTAATTTCTCTCTTACAAAAATCAATTAATATATGGAATGCATTTAATTCCATATAGTTTATATTCATTAAGATTATTGTTGGGGTTCAACGTATTATTTTCTCTCGTAGCCTTACTCATAGCATGTGTTCATTATTTTGAAGATCTGCAATAAAACTAATTTCTTAGCACACAAACAAGTAGCAGTAATAATAGTAGAAGCAAATTCCGTTGAAATATAACGGTACCCCAAAATCAGGTCAACAGCCTAACACCTGGTGTATTCTATGACCAGTCTACAGGGAATCTCAAATAGGAGTTTACCGATGTTAGTTAAGAGTTCTAACTTTCAAATAATCATATATTCTTATAATTGTGTTTAAGGCTCCAAACAAGTAAAACCAGTATTATAGTTCAATCTAGTATTATTTGTTTTAATCATCCATAATAATTCAATATTCGGCACTTTTTGTTCTGACGTGCGATTGTATATGTCTTCATACATCCAAAGGGGTACAACAATTTTAGGGGAATATTTATACTGTGCGTTTTTTAAAGAGTTACACACTTTCTGTAGGGTGTTCAGTAAGGATTGTGTGGGAGCGTGGTTACTGGCAGATAGGCTAAGCTTATTTATTTAATCTACTATATTTATATTCCAAATCACTATTATTTTGGGGCAATATGATCTTATGCTGATATCATACTGCCGTCATGTGATCTGGAATATGATGCACCAGCATGAAATGCAATTCACATCACAAAGAAAAACATTTATTAGGACGAGTGAGGATGATTCTTCTTGTTCAAGCGCTACCCGAAACTACGTGACGACAGGTTAGAACGTTGATAGCTACTGTGAAAGATACGATGGAGCTAGATAATTAGGTTTGTTCTACTCATATAAATAGTAAAATATATATTTTCTGGATATCTGGGGACAGTGTGATTTGATACCGTATGAAGAGTACAGAAAGCGGGAATAGTATTATGATTTCCCGGGGTATGAATTGTTCATGAAAGTGTAAGGTAGCATACAAAATAATGTGATTGTGTTCGAAGCGCTGTAATATAAAATTAAGTCCAAGTGATTCATGGTGTTGAAGTAGGTGTGGTAAATCAATGCGATCATAACGTTCTCGGTTCGCGCTAGAAATCATATATGTGATTCTTAGTGCGTGTTGTTCTACACTAGTCATTTCTGATGCATTTTGGAATATGCAGCAATTCACGCAATGATACATTGTGTAAATACATGTATAAAAAATGCCTTATATGTGCTGAGGACTGTAACAGGTTTTTGTCCCTATGTGGTACCTGTTACGTGTTATTGTAGATTAGGTGTATTGGATTCTCTGCCCAACTGATTGAGGTGAAGGAGCAAAATAGGCGAGATGATGTGATGAAATATATAGCCTAAGTTTGTAATTTAGTGTGATTGTTGGATAGGTCTATAATGGACAGAAAGTTTAAAATTCGTAGGATTTCTGCACACACGGGAGAGTTTATTTCGCTGGGATAAAAACTGTGGCTTCCGTTAAGGTACTATTAATACTGAGTTCTCACTTACCGCACAAGCATGTAAAATATAGTTTGCCTTTCGTGTTTCAATTTATATTATGCTTATATTTACTACGAGCAGTGAAATCTGCATTATTACAATATTGATTTTTTTTATCTTTGGAGAAAATGGCGAAAGTTCAGTTACGAACACCAAATAAGTGAGGTTTGAGGGGGATTATCCTTGGGGAACAACACAAATTAAGAAATTGCGTGAAAGGAGTGTTGCAGTTTCAGAATCAGAGACGGTGTTAGTGTTAGAGTTTCAGAATCACCCACGTTTCTGTTCACGAATTCTTAAGCTTCTGTGGCATGTCCATCACGTGATCATAGATGGTAATTCGATAATATGATACATTCCGTACTTGTCTTTGGAAAGATTTTGTAAAACGGTAATTTCACCCGATCTGGTAATATGGTAATCGTCCAATCTTTATGCACGATATTAGATATAATATGTATTACCGAATTTCATTCACATAAAACACCTGCATAAATTGTAACTAATTTCTTTTGAGCGAATATGTCTTTTCGTGTGTCAAATATAATGGCAAATTTTCAATATATGTCAAACTGTATATTAAAAAAAATGATACTTTCTGTTCATTATATACAACTCTAAATTAAACTTATACTCCATGTATGACATTATCGCGATTAGTGAAAGGAAAGTGCTTGCAAAATATTTTTTTTGAATGGAAAGCGACAATGTTAACACGAAAACAAAGCAAATCCTCCAACCGATTATAAATGACACAAACAAAGAGAAAATTGTTAAAAATGTTAACCAAATGAAACCTAAAATAAAGAAAATTCAAACTTTAAAACGACCTGAAACTAGAATAACAGAAAATGTGAAAAGGAGAATTATGAAAACTGAATACAAAACAATTATTTTTTGGTAATATTGTGAAAAATTTCTTCAATTGTTCGTGTATTGTCCTTTAGTTCAAATAATAATAAATCAAATATGCATTGCAGAACCTTTTCTTGTTTTATATATTTTTATGTTTTGTTTTGTCTTTTGTACTTTTCATGTATTTCCTATTATATTTTGAAATATACACACACCACGAGACGTAATTAGAATCTATGTGATATCAAACAAAAATGATGCTAAAACACTGCTATTTCATTTGAAGAACTGAAGTCATTTTGCAAACTAGAGAAGGGAAAAAGAAACACTGTTTATAAAGACCAAGTGACGTCACTGTCATTCACACGTGGTGGATTCAAATGCAAGGTACATTAATAGTTCAAGTTCGAGACACTGAAGATAATGCGGGAATCCTGGAACGGATGTAAACGTCCTGACAAGTGGATCCTTAAGTTAGACGAAATTATTTAGGCAGGTTATTCGAACTGCAACTTTTTGTTATTTATTAACAGTATAGCGATATATTCTGTAAACCTGTGGGGAATGATTCGCACGTGACACAACGAGTTTAAAACGTAAGTTAACTAACTCTTCTTGAAGTTCTGAAGTCCAATAAACGTTCAAACCGTCAGTTTTACCGGTTTAATAATTATTCATAGCAGCAAGTGCATATTCCAGTTCATCAACGGTGAAAGGTTGAAGCAGAAAATCACTTTCAGACTGTCTAAGTAGGTCTTATTTAAACCCAGGCAGATGGGAAGTAATCCTGCAAAAGCTATAACTGAACTAGATTTGTAATATGCAGTAATAGCGGCATATATAGAACTGCCCGTAAACGTAATATTTCTAATGCCATTGTATGTGTTAATAAACTGTCGTTTTCCTCTTTCTCTCTCTGAAATAATATGAAACTTTTAGCTACAGGAGACGTATATGTGCGATAATACGTTGGGCTTTCATATTATGGAATCTTCAAGTAACATCTGGCAGCCGTTAAAAATCACAAAACCATGCAAAACTAAATTCTGTTTTTTTTTATTAAAAAGAATATAAACATGATACAAATAATTCAACTACTAATTAGTTTGTTGGCTTTCATATTTGGTAAAAAAAACTTAGATTCGTAAGTCAGATCTTTTTATTTAACCACATTTCTATATGTAAAATCCCATTATTACAGTAAGAAAACGTACAACACACTAAGAGAGCTATAAGTGCTCGATTTGAACTAACATAACACTTTGTAGTAAATAATCTGACGTGAGCTACTATAACATGTTAGTTCAACATTCAAATTTAATATTTGGTTCAAGGAAAGAAAATGCAAGGTAAAGTAACACCGAAGATATTACAAAATTATTGGAAAATAAAACCCAGGTACGCTACACGTTTTTTGCTGAATTCTTTTAATTAGGATAAGGTAAAGTGCCTAGTATTTTTTTTCCTTCAATAACTGTGCTGAATTGAGAAACTAAAATATAAGTAGGCTTGGTTGTTTCTTACTAGCAATTGTAAAATCCGTCTGTTTCTGAGGCACTGTTTCTAAATATTAAAAACTATCCTTGCCGACCAATTGTGATTTCGATCAATTGTTTGTGAACCAAATGTCGTGTCGATTAATTGTCTGCCAAACATGTGGGTGACATTTTTTTTATTCATTTCAATAGCTACTTTAAGATAGGCTTAGAGTAGCACCCTGTAAGCCTTTCTCCACGTATAACAAACGCAAAAAGCAGATTGACGTATACAATTGAATTTAAACACTACTGTACAGGATCTAGGGCCATCCATTGAAAAAAAATATATATTCGAGTTAGAACGAGCCCACGTCCAGACATCTCGACATGTTGGGGGAGGGGACTGTATGCTTATAAAGCAAATCATTATGAAGTTCCTAAGATAAATTACAAATTGATCTTTAAAATTACAAAGCCAGACCGAAGGGCCAATAAAATCCAAAATTATGTTTGTTTCAAAATAATCAATAACAACTTATTCCACAATGAAGAGAAACTGAATTCCTAATTCGAATTAAATTAAATGTCCAATTTGCGAAACAAATATAATGTTATTTACAAATCTAATCATTGATGTTTCTTCTCCCAGAGGATATGCATTGTTTTTCCGGTCCAGGCCGAATCTGAGACCGGACCGGATGCAAAGGGAACGGGCTCAGATGGGTGTATCTTAAACGACCTGAGCACAACCAAGTCTGATAGTTTAAGTTAATTTTTCTATATTCAGTGGAAAATGACAGATGAGGCTTCATCACAATCCAGTTTCTGTTTTTTCTTCTCAAATGGGAAGAACGTGCGAAAAGTTACCCAAATGTATGTTCTATCTCTCAATTTTGTCTATCTATTTGTTTTCTGTGCCTGCTCTGTTTATAATAAATAATCACGTATATCACATAATAAAGCTCATAGATTAATACGTCTTATACTACGTTCATTACCGCGTTACTAGTAACAGAGATGCTACACAAAACCGTTACACCATATCTATTAAGGACAGCTCAAAATCGACAACTCAAAGCAGACAATCTCGAAACGTGGTAGGAAAAAAAAAATCTTGGAAGTAGATTTCGAACAACTTCGACCATGACAGTTTCGATCGTTCGTACTGTTTGATCAGTAATACTGTTTGTATTATGCCATCTAAATACATTTTTAGGTCCTTTATTAGCTAAAGGGATCTTATAAAACCTCTTAGTCCGTCCGTGTTCAAAATTAAATCCCAGGAACTACAAGGTATAAACTTTTTGAGGCATCGTTCGAAAGATATTAGCTAGATTAGTTCGGTAGTCTGCACCAGCAATATTGATTAGAACACTGTTTCCAACAATATTTTGTAAATTCAATTGTTTAAAATACTTCTATTCAATTAGATCTAAATGCACCAAATTAGGAATACATATTATTTGAAATAATAAGAAAATTATGTGGAAGTTCCCATCCCAAACCCCTCATTTATCAGTGGTGACAACCTAATTTATATAAAATTTACTTTTCTGATAAATGCGATTAATTTTGACGTACAATGAAGAAACTTGTTATCCATATAAGTTGACAATACAAAATCCCAGCGGAATTTCACGTACACACACACTACAGTTGATAGGAAAAATACTATTAATGATACTACGTCTAATAGTATTGTTAATGCGATACTGTTGCTAATATTATTACTACTGATAATACTACTTCTACTGTTACTATTAAAATTACTACTAGTGCTGCCAAATACGACTACTTTAATATTATTGCTAATACTACGCATACTACTGCTAATACTATACATACTACTGCTAAAACTGCAAATACTAATACTACTTGTACTTCTACCGCTACTAAACGTATACTACTGCTAACTACATTTACTACTAATACTACATTCAATATTACTACTGCTATTGATACTTTTACTGCTGCAGCTAATATTGATACTACTATTATTTAAAGTAGCAGTACTACTACTTCTGCTTCTACTACTACCGCTACGTCTGCTAATACAAATATCGATATTACTACTATCACTACTACTAAAACTATTGTTAATAATAATACTACTTTTAATATTACTACTACTCGCACCACTAGTAATAGCCCAGTAAATGAAGGACCAAAAATGGTGTCCAGCTGAAATAATTTATAAAAAGCTATTTTTTTTCAGGATTTGCTCTTTGTGGCCTCCCAAATGAAATCCCAAAAGTCCCCTAAAATCCCATGTTCGCTTCACCCCCAAAATGGCGGACAAAGATGGCGGCTGGGCTCGCAACATATACCCTAGTGGAGTGTATTCAAATGTCTGTACGTCTGTCCGTAATTGACCTAGACAGTTGAAACAAGAATACAAAAACGCAGAATAGAACACAGCTTCAATGTATGTATGTTTAAGGCCCATTCAACCAAGCCTCGTCTGAGTTTGGGAGGGAGGAAATGACAAATGCACACATTTTCATGAAAAACACCTAGCGAAACGCCACCTCTGTGGTACCCCAGGACTAAATGAAACAAACTGTTTCTCGTTGTTTTCATCACAAGAACACAAAATGTATACGTTGCAGTTTGTCAGTTGGTATAGCCTTTACAATATATATAGTATATAGCCTATAAAGTATATTCCTTTATATTAAAAACATACAAAGTTAGTGGGTTTTCTAAAGCAGTGTTTGGCAGTTTTGTTTGAAATTAATTGGCAACACTGTTGTTTACTTCCGTCCCAGAAGTTTTCTTAGAGTCATTGCTTTCAGACGTGTTTTCGGTTCGCGAGTTATTTTGTCCCCCGCCGGGATCTGTGTAGTTGTCGTACAGTGTTCAAACGGATATCACATAAAACATTAACAGACTCGCATATAAACATACTAATTATTTCGCTTAGGTTATAATCGTTACCTCCAAAATGTGCAGCTGCTTCCCAACACTGTCTTCGTGTTTACCTTCAAGTACAGCAATCGTTAGGGAACAATTTAGAACCATCAGAATGGGGGGGGGGGCACTCAAGGGAAGGTAAATTGTTTCCAGTGACAACAAACGTACCGGCTGTTCCTGAAAACCTGCTCAACCTGATATCGTGCCAGTGCAAGATCACAACACAGAAAGACTGGCGATAAATGCGAATGCAGAAAGGTCGGACTCGTGTGTTCCAAATTTTGCTACTACTGTGAAGGAAATGGTTGTTCCAACATGCCAGTTGCTGATGATTCTGAACATGATGACGCCTTTTTTTAATAGAAGAAAGAAATCGGAGGCGAATCATTCTCAAGGTTATTACAGGTAGGTTTAATGATTTTACTGTCAACATTCTTCAACATATGCTGTTTAAAATAGTGAAAACACGACTGACCTAACTTTAAATTAACGAAAGTTATTAAAGAAAAAGGAGAGTAAGTATTGCGAGCCCGGCTGCCATCTTCGTTAGCCAGTTTG
>JAGDQP010075336.1:0-10173 GCA_022664845.1 Lepisma saccharinum | reverse complement strand
TTTTTAGGTAAGATAAAAGGACGTAGATGATAATATGTTAAGAACTTTGCATACACTGAAGTTCGTTTTAAAGGACAGCGAAAACTTGTAAACTGATGAAAATGATGTGCACAAATTCGTGATGGAAATGCTAAAGCATTATATTTTGGGCACTTAATATCTTCTAAATTAATCACTCTTCTTTGTAGAAGAGACTCTAAAAAATTCGTGTGTTGCTTTTCCATGTGTATATAAACTTTTACTGTAGGAGGTATACTTAGTATGTTTTTAACTTCCTCATATTCAACTTCGCCTTCTATCAATTCTAAAACAAATGCGTGCTGACCTAAGTATTCATTTGCAAATCACAAACTTCGGACAATAATTTTTTATATTGGAAATGGAGGTTTGAATAGCCAGGTTTCAGAACTATTAGCTTGAGAATTAAGTATGGCTAGTTCTTTTACTATGAAATTATTTTCTTCAGTACATTCGAACGCTGAAAAGTGTATGACAGCGCTCATGGTCAATCTCCAACTGAACGAAATTTCACATAATATGATCTGTATAAACATTACGATCTTTATCCATCTGAATAAGTGAATCAAATTAAACGTAAACAGTACATGAAATAGAATGTGCCGGTGTTTGACTGAATCCAATTTTGATATTAATAGGAGAATCTTTAATAACATTCCATGTAGAATCATCTAAAGTGTTAGTAGGAGAAAGAATGAAAGCATAAGAATAAAAAAGCATCCATGGGGGTAATCGGAATATGTGAACATGTGATATTTTCACGAAATATACCACTTCCAGAAAACAGGGTATGATAACTTCGAACGTATAGCTGAGTTGCATAATTGGAGGTAAGAGGAGTGGGAGGGTAAAATTGGGAACCTACTTGTACTTGCAACTTGTTAAAATTAAAAGTTTGAAAGTGGAAGGGATTTTCATGGACGAATACAAAACGAAAAATGGGTTGGGGTTATAATGCTTGCTTTGGGCCAATGGGTTAAACACATTACGGAGTTGTATTCTTCTTTGACTGTATATATACTATAATTTTGTTTATAATGAAGGCCATAGGTGTAGCTTTTCATATGCCATCCCATGAATTGAAGTTATTAAACATTAATGACATTTTAAATAAAACACAACTTGAAAAGAAGCAAAGATACTTGAAGAAGGGTCAAAATATGGGTCTAACATTAAATCAAGCGCAGTTAAAGACATTTCATAATCAACCAGAAAGAGGTGCGTTTATATTTAAATTTTTGCTATTCTTGCCGCATTAGGAGCTCTTGGTAGTCTTGCAGGTGGTTCAGCAGCTACAGCTAAGGCAGTAATAGATTCAAAGAAAAATTAGGAAGAGCTAGAAGAACATAGACGGCAAAATTCAGTTAGAGAATCATAAATTTTAGCTAGAGGTGAAGGCTGTCTTAAAAGGAAACAGAAAAAAGAAGCTAATAGTAAATAGGCGCTCACCAATTACGATATCGAAAATACAGCTAAAGATTTACGTATAAATCACTTTAGAGGTGTATTCATAACTGACAGTCTTCCATCTACACCACCGTTCAGACAAGAATGTGCTGTTGTTAACTTAGATAAATCAGTTAATACTGAAACGCATTGGATATGTTACTGGTATAATAATAATAAACATATGTATTCGATTTATTTGGAGGAGCGCCTCCCAAGTCTTTTATTGATTATTTGAGACCTACTAGTAAAATAATTGAATATAATAGTGATCGAATACAACATTTTGATGATGTGATTTTGTATAAAACTATAAAAGTTCTTATGTGATGGATATAATTTACATCAAGCTATTGAAAGATTGAAACTTGATTACTTAATGAATGGTGGAAGAGAGTGTTAAATAGTCTATATGTTAACATATATCAGGGACTAAACCAAAGCTTCGATTGAATCTTCGTAATAAAATTGATAATGAAAACTATAATATGAGGGTGGGACTGATTGAATTCTATAGTATGTATTTAATACCAAATAAAACGCAAAATAACAATACCGACTTCTATGAAGAAGGAAAACAGTATACCACCAGGGCAGTATAATTCATCAACATTGGAAACAACACTACCAGAAGAGGTCCTTCTTAATATAAATCATGTAACGCATCGCATAGAAGTTACACCATTTGCAGAGAGCTTTAATGTTGGAGTCATTGGTAAGTTGTTAAGTTTCGAAAATAATACCGATCTCAAATCAGAAGAGACTCATGTGGGGCAGTTCTTCCCAATTCTTAATTATTGAAACATTTAATATACACTGTAACCTAGCAAGAAGCATGATCATAGCAGATGCCGAATATAAACATAAAGAAAAAAATATTATAGCAACATTTAAACCATTAACAGAGCTCTTGCAACCAATTGCTTATGAACCTCAATATCCGTTATTATTTAATATTTAACAGTCATATACGCTCTATAGAAATAAGTGTTACTAATTAATTGTATGAACCACATAGTTTTGGTGGTGAGATAACAAGCGCGATTCTTATTATCAAAGATGGATCTTAAATACATTTTTGAATATAATATAGTCTAGTTTAACTAATGATCTAGTTTATTGAGAACTATGAGTATCAATCGTCCCCACTAAATCGTCGAACATTCAACAATGTAAATGAAGAAAATAAGGATATTGAGTTCGATATAGTCGTTGGGATGGCTTAATACACCCGCATTATTCCGATCTATATATACAATTTGAAGTTATTGGCAGGGATGCTAGAGGAACTTTTACAGCGGGAGGAAATATTAAGTTAATAGAAAATTTTGTTCCAAATTTATTTTCTCAATTGAGATAAGAAAGCATAGGAATCTCATCAACTGCTATCTCTACATGTCGATTCTCAAAGCTTGAGCTTGAATATTATAAGTTAGTTGCATTTATAAGTGATGAGAAGCTTTCACGAAAAGCAAATACAGTGCTATTTCCTCTGCGCTTGCTGTTCGGCTTCTTTAGCGACCATAAAGAAATTATCTGGAAGTGTGGTTTGGAAAAACATTTAAGAGGAGTGCAAATATTAATGTTTTATTCGCTGAAAAACAAAGAAAGCGCATGGTACTTTGGATGATAGTACTCTAACTCATGCGGGTAAACTTGTGATCACCTCGATGGAACTAAGAGTGCCAATTGTTGAATAAGAAAAGAGTAATGCGATAAAACTAAAAGCTGATATACTTCGGAAGCCCCAAATACCAATTTAGTTTCATACATATCAAAGTATTCAAAGACAGGTATCTGGTTCTAATTTCGAATTTGATGTAACAATACAGTTCAATTCATTGTAGTTTGATATGCCTGATTTCGTAATTGTTCTATATCAAAACTAGTCGTGATGATGATAGACAACAAAAGGACACAAGTAAGACTGATCAATGTAAAGATGGAAACAATTATTTACTGAATGGTCGTAATGAAATACTCCCTTGTGGGAACTTAAATCTAGATATCACAAATACTGATTATCTTTAAATGTATGATAGTTATACAGCATTTAAGCGTGTGACTCAAAAGAATATAAAAGTATTCTATAACCCAATAGAGTTTTTAGAGCATCGCCCCATGTTCCTTATTACAATATTAAAAGAAAAAATAGTAGTAAATGAAAGAACGAATATTACAATTATAGTGGATTTTGAAGAAGCAGTGCTTGCAAATACTAATAGCTCAAACCTCATGTATTTATGACGTTAAGAATGAAAGGGTACTAGAGCAGTTTTTATAGAAGAATCAACCATTTCAAATATAAGCATAATCTAAACCAAGTGTGCTTTTTAATTAAAAAATGGAAAGGTCTCTGGCCTATAATGTAAGGTACTATATCGGTATTCACGTCAGAGCTTATTAGAATATTGAATTCACATCAGCGCTATATACTCCCTTGTGGTTACCAGTCCAGTGCAGCATAGTAATAATATGTAGATGCCTACTTATGAATATAAGTATTCACGATAATGGTAAAGTAGAAGAGGTTCTGGGCTATAATATGAGTACCATTCCGGTATTCGCCTGGTGTAAAAAATAATATAATGTTTTTGATCCTGTACATTCTCTAGTAGTTCGCACTACAGTGCAGAAGATGCTTAGGAATATAAATGCTCACTACAATGGTAAAGTAGAAGAGTCTCTGGGCTACAATATGTGTACCATTCCGGTATTCACCTTGTGTAAAATTTTGATCCTATACATTCTCTTGTGGTTCCCAGTGCAATGCTGTCAATGCTTACGGTTGCTTATGAAAATAATTATTCACTATAGTGCTAAAGTAGAACGGTTTACAATGAACGGTAGCTTCATGTTCAGTAAATGGTAAAATACAATATAACTTAGATTTATGCGTATATCGAACCTTTGGGTCTTCGTAGTACGAGAAAAAAGCATTAAAATGTATAATGAAATCGAACCCCGTACTCTAGTGGTGTTATAAACATACTACTATAAATTTTGGCGTTAATAGTTTACGTTTCTTTTTAAACTTGAACGTTTGAGTGAGAGTGCACGTAATGTCTTCTTATGTCGATGTAATCTTCGATTCTGACGAAGAGAGAGTTTAAAGTTACCATTTATAACATTTTTGCCTACATGCGCAATAGTTCGAATAAAACCACCAGATGTATTCTGAGCTAGTGCTTTACCTTTTTTATTCTTAGATTTACAAATTACACGGAGCTCATTCAAATGATATTTTATTATTGACATCTTAATGACAACTGACTTGAATTGGTTTATTCACGTATTTTACATGTGTATAGATGTGCAAAATTTCATCCGGAGGTATATTTGTACGTAGACGCAGAGCATTCGCTGTAGATTCCGTTAAATCGGAAAGTAAATATGAATGAGATTCAACATTGGCATTATCAAACGCTTGAATGACTTCTTTACTTTATTGTGGCATAACTTGTCTTGCTAAATATTGTATTTGTAACTCAGATCTAGGATTCTTAAACGCAATAATATAATAGGCGTTCAATGAGATATCACGTGCATATTTTCATTTTGGAAATAAATTTCGAATTATAAAAATACACTTACATTCTTATGGCGAGCGAATTTCGTGAATAATATACTTGCATTAACATTAGTTTCACTCATAAGATCACCGAGAATTAACAATGAATTTTCCTTCAAAGTATTCATATCAGGAATACCAAAATGGAATCGTATATTACATTACCGACTAGATAATTTAGGAATTACAGCACCATAGCACCACATTATTTCCTTAAATTGACTAGGGAACACCGTTAAACGATGATTTAATAATTAATTTACAAAATACATTTTACCAACTTGGCTGAGGTATGACATCAAGATCCATGTAGGATGAAGGAATAGAAGCATCATGATCTAGCGACAAAAAAGAAATGAACTAGGAGTTGTTAAGTCTTCTTTTATAACCGAAAGAAAGTGTTTCGAATTCATTTTGAAATTTACGTTTACTTGCCACATTCTGATGTTCTTTAGTTTCTTAACTGGATATAATTTTGAACCTGGACTTCCTATAGATACCGTTAGGAGTAACAATTTTCTTTTCATAATCATGTTCGACTAAATGTAAAAAGTGATAGAAATTTACAATTTGGAGCGCACTGCAACTTATAGTGACTCCCCGACTTTTGAAATTAGGTTTAATATTTCCAGCCTGAATTTCTCTTTCCTTACACGAATAATTTTTAGGCCCTAACTCAATGAAAATAGGGATCACGCGCTCCTGTTTGACTGCATTAGTTAAATCTCCTAAATAGTTCCCTGTAGGAAGCGATGGAGGTTGATTTCTCTTTTCATTGTATAAGACAGAATCTGTATCTGAGCAGATAGCAATTTTATTCTCACTTTTTCCAATAAAATATATTATTTGAATCTAGCCCATCATGAAATAAAGGCTGAAAAATTAAGATTTGAATAGGCATTAGGAGTATTAAAATCTTCTAAATCACTGTATGTTACCACCAAGGCATCTTCTCAGATCAGAAGTACATTTTGCACTTCAAAGTGAGGTGTTCGGAGGATAACCAAGAACGACTTAATGTTATTAGCTACCCTGGTCTGTGATAAATCAGCTCTCTGTCACCACTTCTCAAGTAGAGAATTTAAAAAGAGTTTTGCAATATAACGCAAACCAGGGTTTCATTAATGCTATCAGAATTCAGTTATATGCCTTCATGCTTAGAATACACCTCAATATACTTCTGCTTTTCCTCTTCACTTGTACACTGAGATGGAAAACCAGGAGCTTTCTGTTTCATCTACAAAAAGTTATTATCATCTTCAAATATCCTTTCTTTTTTTGAAATCGTAAATTTCGTAAGTATCAAGAACGGAATACCCTTTCCCCATACTTTTATGCAATTCATGAGTGCAAAATGTGCCGGTGAAACAGCGTTTGTTCACAGTGTGGTTACATTCATTACTATTCATTTCCTCCATACAAGTATGACACAGGGCGAATAGAAGGTGTCCATTCGCATTATATGGGAACAATGAAATAGCAAGATCTTGAGGAGGAAGAACCTTGCAGAAAACAGCTTCATGAATGTCTTTCGCATCAGGACATGCTCTCCATCGATAGATGGTAAGTTTACCAATACGGAGAAGTGTTTTTGATGAGATATGGATATAAACTACATATGTCAACATATCTAATGATTTCGTCCTTAGGTTACTGATAGATCTGAAAACTTTCGTCCTACCTCCCTGGACAGAGTCTTTAGTCACTAATCCACGATCAAAATTTTCCAGTAATCTTTAATAAATTGCCGAATATATGGATGTTCCTTCACTTGTCGATCCCAATCAAATTCATAGATTTCTACAAGCTTTAGATCACAACTTTCTAAATATTGCTTTCTCCTCATTTTCACAATAACTCGATCATTTAATGTTTTGCCATTCGTATCATTGGGAGGCACGTGGCGACCCTGCTTAATGCATGAATGACTATGCCAAAAACATCCATAAAATTCATAGGCAGTACGATGTTTCTTATCATACCCGTCCACATTAAATCGTCAAAATTGGGCTTCATCTCCGTTTTCAGCCGTATGAATGGAAACATCATCTCCTATGAATTTCATGTACTTTAACATTGTAATGCTGTTTATTCCGGGGTTTGCGTTGTCGATGCCCGATCAGCGAAATCACAGGAATACTTTCCTCTTCTAAATATAAAAAACGAAAGCATTCCATTGCACACCCAGCAATAGTTCTTACTTGAAGAAAACACTGCATTCCTCCGGTATTTTCTTCAATTTAGTCTGAGAACTTAATGACTGCCTCCGTTAAATTTTTCACATCATTCCTGCAGTATTCTAGCATTTCACTTTGTAGGTTAAAGTTAAGATCTTTTTCCAAACACTCCCCATGTTCAAATCTTCACGTTCACTTTTTGATTATCCTTCATCATCATAAAGCTTATGTTTTGGCCATTGCCTATTGTAATTTTGATTATCCTGAGTTTTTAACAAAAAATGGGAAATCTCACTTCTTTAAACTTTCATCTAATTCCATGGTAGCCGGTCATTTTGATAACTTCACGGACATGAACAAACAAGTATCTTTAATCTTACGTACACTCATCTGGACAATTTTAGCAGCTTAGCTTACTTTTGAGGAGTGATTTTTTCCTTTTCAATGAGTGAACGCGCAACAGAGAGGCAATCAAATTTCGCGGCGTTATCCGCTAAATAAACCACTGTATTAATCTAGGACCTGGACGAAGAACATATTTGACAAAACTTTCAATATTGTAAAACACAAAATCTCTTTCACTTTATTAATTACCGCATTGAAAGCATTTGTAATTTTCCCCCATACAGCTCTTACATTTAAAACAGCGGTGCGAGGCACATATTAGGTTTGGCTGGTGTTCACGTTCGCCTTTTTCATTCTAATTTAGTAGCATAGTCTTAATGTCATACACTACATAACAAAAATCAGTTTTACGTTTGGCTTTCGTCATTTGTACGAAACAGAAATGTTCTTCTTTCACGTACAGCTTGTACAAAGTGCAGAATCGATCTTCAAATACATGGGGGTTATTACTCTTTCTTTTTCGAGTATCGATATTTAGACCACACTGTGGACATAGTTTAAGATAGAAACATACATGTCTTCCCTTCGCAACCATGCTATAATAACTATAGCACGAATTCGAATGGAACGTCCTTAAAAATCTATTACAAGTAATGGTTCTCTCATCATCAGAAGTTTCAAAATCATATTAGTCCTCGCAATGTTCGCACATGTATTCGCACTTATGTCTGTTACGGTCAACAAACTACTTCAAAGAATCATAACAATATTGTTTACTCCTTAAGAAGACGGTAATAGTCACAATAACATTAAAATGTTGGTTATGATAAAATAAAAATAATTTGTTTTTGGTTTCAACATTCCCACTGTAGATCACCTCGGGGTCTTGACTACCTGGTTTTAACCCATACATTACATTCTGAAAATCAGTGCCATAGAAATTCTGAAACTGATCAATATCATCTAAACTGCTTCCCAAAGTGGAAATATTAACTTTTGTTTCTCTTACAAAGATCTTTACCTTCCTTTTCACAGTTCTTACGATGGTTTTTCAACTATTTTACCTTATCATAATGAGAAAGCACTTTCTTCTCCGCCATAATTAAAGCTCTTAGTAAACAGTCTTACGAATTAGCATTGGAATAATGTGCCCTTGTAAGTACTTCTCCATTTTTCAATACTTGTCATTATTCCGTTTCTTCCTTTCGCTTTGTCCGCGAATAGTGTCGGATATGTTAGCCTTAATGATTATATTGTCGGCTAAAAGGAAGGATTCATTCGAGTTGAAAACATTCTGAATCGAACGTAAAATATTTTCATTAGTTAAATGGACTAGTCTACGCCACTTAATGAAGAGGTATTTCCCGTTGACGTCATTACTACTTTCAAAACTAAATCCTACAAGGATTTTGGATCTACAATACTTAATAAATTGTCTAATGCAAACTGAAATAACTACTCTACAAACTAAACTGGCGTTAACCTTGAGGTTCCAGATTTAGCACGTATGGAGATTTCTTTACCTTTAACAGGAAAATTACTAAAACCGTGAACGCATTCCCCTATAATTTCAAAGTTACCTCCTCCTGTTACATGTTGTAACATAATATCATATTCGATCTGTTCAATCTCCTTCTTTTTTTCACAAACCTCCTCAACAATATCAGCATCCAGTGGACTACCTCATCCATGAAAGTAATCGTATGCTTGATCACAAATCTGATTACCCTTAGGTGAAAGACCACACTCCGTATTACAAGAGAAATTATTTTGATTTTAAATAGCAGCTGAGGTAGAAGCAATGGGTGGAAGAGTAAAAGAAGTAGAAGGTGTAGGGGTAAATGAAGTGGGAGGTAGCGGAATGCAGATAGGTCTTGACATAGTTACGAATGTAGTTGACTGAGTTAATACAAACGTAACTACATTCACAGGAGCACAAGTAGTAGTTAAGGTATTAGAAGAAGTAGTAGTAGTATAGATATATATGAAAGAAGATGCAGGCAGAGAAATCAAATCTCCAAAGGAAAGGAAGTACTCACGTCTGTGAGCAATAATATTCAATTAATCGTCTTCAATTTCGTGGAAACATACAGGGGTTGGACAAAAAATCTAAAAACACGTCATACAAGACACGTAAGTGTGGCCCGCCACTGTACACCACGTGTTGCGGTTGAGGATCGTGTTTTGTTTTCAATGTGTCATGTGGACCTTCCTCTTCCGTCAGCAGTACCCAGTTCACCTGTGAGTGTCGTGGTGTGCAAGTGGTGCTGTAAAATGGGGACCTGACAGACTTCCAAAGAGGCAGGATCGTTGGTGCCCGTCTGGTTGGAGCTTCAGTGACAACAGTGGCGACCATTGTGGGGGCATCGACAGGCACTGTGTCCAATGTCACGAGGGCATACACAATGCATGGGCAAACAACGTCTGCAAATCACAACAGTGGTCGAAAGACAATCCTGTCCGATAGGGACAGGAGGGCATTAAAACGGATTGTAGCAGCTAAAAAGCAGACCACTGCAATGAAAATTACGTCTGAACTCAATTCCGGCCTACAGAACCCGGTTTGATCAAAAACAGTGCGACGGGAACTTCATAAAATGAAAATTCATGGCAGGT
>JAGDQP010075335.1:0-10173 GCA_022664845.1 Lepisma saccharinum | reverse complement strand
GCCTTTATCGAAGAAAAACTGTAAAATATAGCGTATTTTCTCTTTGCTAGTGTCCATTTTGACGCGCGCTCACACAACACTGAGTCAACTCATCACAACTATCTGAACAGTGTTTGTAGTACGCAATCTCATCGTTTGAACGCCATCTTGTTGAACCCGATCGGACTTATACAACGCGAGATACAGATCACTGAAGCCATCTATTGGCAAAATAATGGATTACTTTTTACTACACCAGATATTATCAAGAAGGTGTAACCAACTACTGCCTCTTCGTTTCTTTCTCCAACTATATTTTCAATTACGTCCGCCAGTACGCAATCCCTGCACAAACAAAGTACAAACCAGTTCCTTTAGTTCACTGTCTCCACCATTCTTCGTCTCATGTCTATTATCTTCAGCACTTCCCCATTACGTAACTTCCACATACAGCTGATCTTTTCCATTCTTTCGTGTAGTCAATGTTTTGGCTCCATACAAAACCATACTCCACACAAAATATTAAATCTATCTTTACCTCAATTCTTTTTCATTAATCCATACAAAGTTCTCAGTAAACGTCTTTTTCGACATTAAGATTTCCATCTTTTTTTTACACTTCATATCTTCACTTCTAATGCTTCCTATGCTACCTGTTCTACTTTGTTTATTCCAATTTTCACGTTGGCTATGATTTTATTTATTACAATTACCATTCCGTTCGTTTTCATTCCGTTCAACTTTATTCTGTGTTCATCACAGTTTCTTTGCAGGTGTTTCAATATCTCCTTAAGTGATATCTCATTCTTTGCCACAAGAACCACATCATCTGGAAATCTAACGCATTTGATTCGTATTCCATCAACCCTCCTCCGTTATCGAATATATATATTATTAAAAAATATGCAATTTAATATCTTTTACACTCCAACTTTGATCTACACTTCAATTTACTCTGGTCACTGGCAGGTAAAAAGGAACTCAATAAAACTGAAACCAATTCGTGGGTGATTTTCTGTACTAAGAACTTTAAAGAAATTGATCAAACTTTGGAAGACTGTTCATATGATAGCTCATACTCAAATATTTGTGAATTTGACTGGTTGATTCCTTTACAAATCATTACACCGACCTGCGAAGATTTTCCGGCAAGAATAATTTTATGTGACGTAAGTTAGATTTAGTGTTCTTATGTAAAAAAAACAATACCAGTTGTTGCGTAACACGTACAGATTTTTCATATGTCCCTCTCATGTTTATGCTAACGGAGCTTCTTTTTCGCCCATAAGGTTTGCATGGGGTGTATGGAATGCAGGTATGAAAATGTCTGAAATAAAAGATTTTATTTCCTCTGTTCTGACGAGGATTAGGCTGATGATCAAGTAACACCTGAACAACAAATACAACATTTGTAGTTCGCGCATGCGCAGTTCCAAGGTCAATGCGGCAAGATCTCGTTCTTTTGTCAGAGTGAGGATTCTGGGAACGTGGATCACGCCTTTGTCTACAAGTTAAAACAGACACTTATAGTCGATAGGTAAGTGAGTTTTTGTTTTAAAAAAATGGCAAGTGGCAGTGGTGTACAGAGGCGAGAATGTGTGAACAATCCAAACTCTTTCTGTTATATATGTGGGTATTATACAATAAGAAGTCAGAAGCGAAATATTACGCCATTTATGAAAAGCTTGTACTTGCCATATTTTAAAATGAAGTTAAGTGATCAGGACAAGAATTTTGTACCTTAAATTGTGTGTAAAACTTGTGTAGAAAGCCTGAGGAAATGGTACCAAGGGTTATTGCCATCAATGTCATTCAGAATTCCAATGGTTTGGCGGGAAGAAAGGAATCATGTAGATGACTGTTATTTTTGTGTATCTAAAGTGTCTGGTTTCAATAAGAAAAACAGAAACACATTGTGTATCCGAGCCTTCCATCAGTCATAACACATGTGCCACATTCGACCGATATTCCTATTCCAAAACCACCAATAAAGTTACCAGAGAGTGTTTCTTCGGCATCTTCAAGTGCAGACGAAGGTGATGAAGATTTTATACCTAATGGTGAAGATAAAACTCCATGTCTTTTCAATCATTGTGACCTAAATGATCTGGTGCACGACTTGGGTCTTACTAAAGAAAAGAGTGAACTTTTAGAATCACGATTAAAAGAGAGAAATCTTTTACTTCCTGGGATAAATTCATATTGTTACAGAAATCGGGAAGAAGAATTCAGACAATTTTTTGTTCAAGAAGGAGAACTTTTGTTTTGCTGTGATATCCCTGGCTTGATTCGTCGTCTTGGAATTGTTTACCAAGCAAAGGACTGGCGTTTATTTATTGATTCGAGTAACAGAAATCTCAAAGGAGTTCTTTTGCACAATGGGAATGAACTTGCTTCAGTGCCAGTCGCCCATTCAACATCTCTTCGTGAAAACTGTCACAATTTAGCTACGGTTTTGCACAAAGTGAAATACAATGAACACAGATGGTTATTGTGCTGTGATTTGAAAGTGCACGGGGTATCATATTGGGACAACAAGCAGGATATACAGTTCCCTTGTTTTCTTTGTGAATGGGACTCTAGGGAAAAAGGATAGACACTGGTTAGTTTCTGAGTGGCCCAAGAGGAAACAGTTCATGCCAGGAGCAAGAAACGTTGTAAATCGTCCATTAATTGATCCTCAAGATGTGTTATTGCCCCCATTACATACACAACTGGGAATTATGAAGGAGTACGTTAAGAGTTTGGATAGAAGTAGTCCCTGCTTTCGGTACCTCTGTCAGAAATTTCCAGGACTTTCTGATGCCAAAATTAAGGAAGGTGTTTTTGACGGCCTCCAGATTCGGAAGCTTATGAAAGATCCTACATTCACTACGACGATGAACGAAACACAGCTTCAGGCATGGGAATCATTTAAGGATGTTTCCAGCAAATTCCTGCGTAATGTTAAAGATGACAACTACCAACAGATTGTGAAAACCATGCTGTACAACTTCCAGAAACTAGGCTGTAACATGAGCTTAAAATTACATTTCTTTCACAGTCATGTGGACTATTTTCCTGAAACTTTAGGGGCATTTAGCGAGAAACACGGAGAGCGGTTCCATCAAGACATAAAAAAAGAACGAAGATATCATGGGCGATGGGACGTCTCCATGATGTCAGATTACTACTGGTGTCTAGTGCGAGATAACCCTACTCAGGAACACAAACGCAAATCCACTCAGCGCTCATTCACATCAATACGAAGTAAAATATAGTTTTCTTGTTGTAAGATTCATAACTTTTACGAATGAACCTGTTACATAAAAGTAGTGTTTTTGTATATTCATTGCAATTTAATCATGTTCCATTCACATTGCACATATTGTATACTATGGCACTTTGTATTGAAATTACAACAATCTGTAAAATTTTAACTTCATATAGCAACACAACTGGTTTGGATATTTGAAATCAGCTCACCTCAAATAGGTTAATTCATCTCTTCAACCTTTTGCCGGAGAAAAAAAAATATTTCGCAGGCCGGTGATTTGAGTTTAAAAGCTTTGGTACTTTACATATGAGGAATCTAGCCTGAATTTTCCACTAGCTTAGTTGCAATACTCATGGGAATAGCACATCAGACCTTAAGATAAAGATTCATTAAGGAAATCGTCTGATGTTGTGAAACTATAGAGAAACCGTAGTCAGATTGACATTCTCAAGAAGAACTTGACTACCTCTCCTAGGCATCAGATGGTAGACTAACTTCTCTTTTATCTACGACGCCTCAGTTTGTACTCTACGAGAATAAAAGAAGTCGAAATATCTATTTATTACACTGACTACTATTTATTGCACTGCACTGACTATCTATACTTTGTGTACTTCTAGTAAATTACTCTGTGCATAAAATTGCATTATTTTTCATGATGTCTCTGTGGACACTCTCGAAACAAACAAATAAATAAATACGGTGACTATTATGCGATGGCAATTTGAGAGATTCACGGCCTGGCATAGAGACAGCAGCTGTGTTCCCTTTCCAACATTTATTATATAACCAACAACAGAATTTCCGGACGACTATTAAATTGCTTTGTTGTGTAAAGTTAGCTAAAGAAAGGTACGTACCCGTGTGTTTTAAAATGAATAATTTTGATAAAGTTAAAATAGATTTCATGGGCGGTAACAGCACTATGACTTACGTCCGTTCCGGAATCATTTTGAGCATCCTGATCTGCTTATATTTTTGTATAAAGCAAAGCTTAATGTCAAAAGAAATTTTTAGTTCAATGAAGAATATGTTGGATAAAAGAGTACTGTAGTATACATCAGTGAATAAGTGAGCTGCCGAATATGGACATCCAAACTGTGAAGATGATCCATGTAGTGGACTTCCGCAAACAACAACGACGGAAAGAATCATCTATTAAATGATAATATTATTTTGCTAGGTCGTCAATTGAAGGTATTTTAAATTGAAAAGGTTGTGGAAATCTCAGCTGAACGCTGATGTCATATCGCAACACAAGAATTAGATACAAAAACAGTTTTCGACAGGATGGGTGACCATTTAGTGATTATCGATCCCAAACGTACCCAAGTACAACTGTTCTAAAATGATTGGATCGTTTTCAGGGGCATACGACTAATTTTATTCGGCGATCAACATCACCAAATTAAAGTACAATTTGGACAAAATCACCAAATTAAAGTACGAATTTTTGTCCTCGTCCACCCTATTCACCAGACTAATCTCCATCGAACTTAAATTTGTTTCAAGAGCCAATAATTCTTTGGTAGCAAACGGTTTCTGTTACAAGAAGAGCTTGTATAGGTTATTTTGACGACCTTCCGAAAAATGACTTCAGGAGCACGGCAACATCACTGGATAAAGTGTGTGGAAATTCAAGAGGACTATAATGAAATATTAAGGTACTTTGAGCATCATATATATTTTCTCTGAAACCACGAACGTTGCAAATAGTCCTTGCCTACTGAACAGTAACAACACAGTGATATACAATAAGGATATTTTTTAAGTTTCTTATCCATCGATAAATTCATTTGCTACATCTGAAATCGAATGAAAACCTTATTTAGTAGGCCCACAGGTTTTTGCCACTGACTGATTTATAAGGGACATTATGAAGTATT
This sequence comes from Lepisma saccharinum, assembly GCA_022664845.1. Classification (NCBI taxonomy): domain Eukaryota; kingdom Metazoa; phylum Arthropoda; class Insecta; order Zygentoma; family Lepismatidae; genus Lepisma; species Lepisma saccharinum. Next base: position 5,052 of record JAGDQP010075335.1, on the reverse strand, counting down.
TACCTGATGTTTCTTGCCGGAGCTCGTGTTGATACGGGTCTTTCTCCTCTAACCTTTCATATTAAAACACAGTAAAACAAAGAGCAGTTCATTGCATCAAGTAATTCAAAGTCAGGTTTCATGTAAAAATGTCAAATGAATTTCCAGTGCAAAAACATTTACGGAATTCCAAGGTTGGTCTTTGAAGATCTTGGGAATTCTCTCCCTGAAGCAGAAAAAGAAAACCAGAGTATCTTCATATCTCTTGCCTGCTGTCTACCTCGTTATGCGCCGGTGAATTGAACTTAATAAGAAACTTTCATCTTAAGTTGCCTCTCTAAAGAATCTCTCAGCAGAAACAAAATTAAAGGAGAAGTTAGTGTTAGCATTTTATTAAGCCTATAAACACTCTTTTTTGGGTTCTAAAGAAGAGATAAAAGAAAACTTTTCCCTTTGATCAAAATTTAAGCTAATTTCCTGTAGCACAAATCTTTCTGCTGTTATATTTTCAAGTTGTTACAAAGTTCTTCTCAAATCTCTATGTAATCCACTCAACTAGATTGTATGGAAGTTAAACTATCTTCTTTTCAACACAATAAGACACTTTTTACAGTAAGGTCGATAATAGTAAATCAATACAAAAAGATTCATTGAGTACTCTCTAACATAACATAAATTAATATTTCGTATGTGCGGAATCAACGAAATATAATATTGTTACTTTCTTCTCAATGTTGCAAGAAATTTACATTTATTTTCGACTGAATGTAGGCTTTTACAAAGCAATTGTTAACAGAAGGATTCTGATACATTCTGAGAAGTTAGCAAGAGCTGCTGTTGTATTAGGTTTAATAGGTCACTAACTCTAATTTAAGCGTGGTAATTTCAAATCTCTTTTCTCTTTCTTCGTTATCACACACTGTTACCTGAAAACTATTACGAACTCTGACTATATTATGATTTAATTCATGTTAATATATAAAATAATGAAAGTGCGCATCCAAGTTATACCGAAACCGTTAAGAATACACGTGAAAATATATTTAGTGAAATATTCAACTTGGCGTTTTTGACATAAAATCGTATACGAACCAAAAGAAACCTCGTTTGCCTGACGTTTCTGACCATGGTGAGGCATCATCAGTAATTCCACCCTACGATGATTTTACTTTATAAGTTTTGGTATGTGGCTGAATTCAATTCTGCGAACAACTTTTGTTTATAATGTAGAGTCATTTCTTCAAAGCCAGCCTACCGCACAAGGACGGCCACCTCGGCGCTCATTGTACTGTTTGTTACGCTTAACAGAGTGTTGATGTAACTACTTTTGATGTTTTCAGTATCAGAGCTGGGTTGCAAGAAAAATACTTAAGTGTAAAATCTTTATTAAACGGACCTTCGAACTCTACATAATACTGGAGTGACTACTTAAATAAAACAAATGGGCTACATAGCGATAAGAAGCCTATAAAATTGAGTTAGAACTGAAACTTAGGTCCACATTGGATTAGAATGGAAGTGGACAAACAAGTTGAAACGTTTGTTCTGGCGTCTATCTTTAACACTAATTAGTCACTCCAGTATTATGTAGAGATCGATGGTCTGACTTAAGTCAGCTTTCACGCTTAAGCATTTTTTGCAACCCAGCCCAGGTGTCCTTAATATAAGTGGAAATTTGTTACATTTTGTGTGTTAAATTCAATTCCCTTATGCATTTCCCCCCCTTATTTTGATGAGGAACTTTTCGTTCCTAAAGTTTTGACAATGATTTTTTTCCACCCTGTATATTTATTCACTTTGGATAAAAGATGAAAGACGGTTAAGTGGCTATCCTAAACAAGATAATACCGTATCTAAACCATCTCTCACTTACGCAGCTTCGTAGGTTTCAATCAATAGTGGTTAACTGCATGGTGATTTGGTATGGCACTGGGTACAAGATTTACAAGATTCATTGCTTCTGATACCTAACTTTTGATCGAAGTTCTGATAAAATCTTTCCCTAAGTTCTTTCGTCCTTCTCAATGCCGTACCTGGCCTTTGCATTCCATAGCTGTCGCTCATCAAACCTTCCAATGAGAGCTACGTTGCGATCATTACCAATAGTATAATAGCTCGGAGGATCATTTACACAAAGCATTTTAATACCAAGTTAAGTTAATCCACATGTGAAGTCTACGAATGATAGATATATAATAATTAAGATAGGGAATTCCCATACTTGCCTTCTCTTCTATGCCATCTGGTGTCAGTCCATTCGAACTAGGAATGAACAATGCTAGCACACTATGAGCATCATCTACGCTTTAAATCTCTTGTGAAACCATAAGAGGTAATATCAGACTCCCAGCTCGCACTCCGTGTTTTCTAGGTTTTTAACTGAACTCAGAGACAATCACAGTATACTAACATTATGACTTTCCTAGCTGTGCTGGACTGACACCAGGGGGCATTAAAAATAATGTGTTTTGGAATCTACGAGTACTTTGGATTAACTAATGAAAAAAGTTAAGTCGGAGTTAAATGTATTGTTAAGTCCTGCCTTTTAAGTTCTGAGTTACTGAACTTTTGCAAGGGTTTAGATGACTGTTACCCGCTCTGTGAAGGACATCAACAACCCTACCGAACCAAACCTAACCTACCCTACCCTAAACTAACCTACGCTTACGTAATCTAGAAGCTATTTATTCAGTTTAGAATGCAAACAAACCGAATTTTACCTAACCTTTAGACCTAAATCACGAGGGGGGCAGCCATCTACTCCCTTCCCCTGAACTTTTAGCTGTCAAACTTCTTTCAACTTTTCATCATCAACACATTGTTTTTCAAAAGACCGTTACCAAGTTGAAATGTTGAGAATCTTTTATGCCTTCCGAATTGGAGATTCAATATATGACCACAGAAAATAATAAGTAAATCTTGCGATACTGTGGATAGTATAAAAAAATCCCGTCCTCCGGACTACTCGTCAGATAGCATCACAAGTCTAAGGGCACGTCATACCGCCGAGAAATGCCATTGACGGGAATGGATTTTCATGGCTAAGACGTCAATGAAGTTTTCGATCATAACAGTCGTTATGTTTCATAATTTTTTAAAAATAAGTTTAATGTTATTTATATTCTTTATTGGCTTATAGTCTTTATGGTTCTTTAGAAATAGATTACTCTTTATCTCATCTTTGCCTTCTAAACTTATGTTATCTTTTCTCTTGATTTTATATCAATTTTCGTCTGTACGTGGTAAAAGAGTTCTTCCAAGGTACTTACAAGTGCTTCTTCTTCTTCTTCTTCGTTCAGTTACATAGATAAAGAATGACGGTTGGTTGCATCGAGCTCTACATAAACTATACTGGAGTAACTACTTAATGTTGAAAGATAGACGTCAGATCAAATATTAAAACTCGTTTGTCCACTTCCAGTCTAATCCAATGCGGACCAATTTTTTTCAGTTCTAACCCAGTTTTATACGCTTGATATCGCTGTGTGGCCCGTTTTTTGATTCAAGTCTTAATTCCTGAGTTATTCGTGTAAGAGTATACCGCACTCTGCATACAATAGAAAATACTGCAAATAATATTTACGTTTTTGCAAGAATTAAGACATAAATAAAAAAAAACGAGCCACACAGCGATATCAAGCGTAGAAAACTGAGTTGGAATAAACAATTTGGTCCTTATTGGTTTAGACTGGAAGTGGACAAACGAGATCAAGTTTCCTCTCCGCTCCCTAGCTTCACATATTCATGTCAAATTTTCAACGGCTGCAGTCAATCCAGTATCGTATTAATGGAGGTCGATGGTTGGTTGGTTGGTTAGAAACAAAGATATTCTAATAGAGAATTTGCTTGTAGCTATCTCATGTGCAGATAAGGAATGAAGCCAAAAAACAACTGAGCATCGACAAGGCGATGTACCTGATTGGTTAGCAAACAACGAGAGAGCTTGTTACCATCTTTGTTAACCGAAAACAATGTTTTTGATTGCAGTAAGTGGGCTTACGCCAACGTTTGGTAATTGACGTTTGGCTTCATGTTCTTAGCAAAATCGCATATCCTCTATTAGAACATCCTTGGTTAGAAACTGAAGGCAACAGGACTGGCCGCAACTGTCGAGATATACGTGAGAACTTCAAGCAATCAGTTCTTATTATTTTCTTTGATATGACCGCCACAAGATGTAATGTCATAAACACAAAACAATTTTCTTCATGTGTATAATTAAGATACTCCTTAAGAAAGCGAAGAAATCAAAATCTATTTCGTCGCGTTCAAGTCAGAAGGGCGTAAGCGCACTAGATTTCCATATAACTTGTGTCCTTATACCGTGAAAGAGATGATGCAGCTTCATAAATGGTAATAGTAAGAGAAATGAAATTCTACTGTATAATTAGCTACAAATATTGATTAAATGTTCTACTTTTACGAAAGTGCGTAGGGATTGTTTGGGAAAATAGGCTTAATAAAGTAAGCACTTCGTTATCTTTTGCACTCCACATTCAAAAAGTTGAAATAATTACACTAAAGCAGCGATAATTTTTCCTTGTTTTAACTATGATACATAAATCAGTGAAAACCCAATACTTTATAATTTTATTCAGATTTATAATTAAATGTGTCATCCTAATACAACAGAAACAATGTGATTATGTGTTTTTGACTTACTTACTTTCTTTTTTTTTAAAAAAAACTATTTGTTGTTCTTGCATGTCCAATTTTATGAAACAAAATGTGGCTATACAATTTTCCAGTACTTTTTACCTGAAGAGAGCAATTAATATTTTGTCATGTACACATGTTTATAAAACGTTTAGAATTTCGTAATTAAATGTACCACGGAAATCTAATCACTTCATTGATTTCCATGAATCGACCATAAGAATTAACATTTTTACAATACAAACAACAAGGTTTCTTGTTTTTATTTGTGTGAGAATTCTATAACTACATTGTATGTACAAACGACTATGGAATAACCCGTTCACAAAACTTTTCCCTATAATATCTTTCTCCCCTAACAGTAAATTATATCAATAATGATAATGATATTTCATCATTAAACAAAGCATTTCATTC
>JAGDQP010075334.1:0-10173 GCA_022664845.1 Lepisma saccharinum | reverse complement strand
TTCTGTAACTAACAGTTCTATGCGCTTACTTGGTCTTCTCTATAGATTTACAGAAATTAAGGACCTTCATTCATTGAGTATGTTCTACAAAACCTTCATCTCCCCTAAAATTGAATATTGCTCCCCAATTTGGAACATGGCTAGTATTTCTAATCTATCTCATATTGATTCTGTTCTGAACTTTTTTCTTGCTATAGTCAAAAGAAGAATACCATCAGTACGTAGCTTAAGCAAACCAGAGTTATTATCCGTTCTTGGTCTCCACGTACCCTCTTCTCGTCGCAAGCTGGCAGATTTGATGTATTTATACAATATACTTAACGGTAATCTTAGAACTGGAGAGTTGATATCTAAATTTTACTTCCGTGTTCCCCTTGCGAATAACCAGAAATAATAACCTCCTTCATTGTGCCACGCCTAGGCTAAGTATACTGCAGCGCTCCTTATTCCATAGACTAGTAATTATGTACAATAACCTTGATTCAAATATTGATATTTTCGGATCTGAACACATTTTCCATCGAACGCTAAATACAAATATGTGAGTTATTCCTCTTGTGTAGTATAATCGTTATGTTTTTTATATCAATTGCTGTGTTATGTGTTGTTTAAAATTTAATTTCATGTTATTTAGTTTGTAGTAAAGTTATTTAGTTTGTAGTGAAGTTATTTAGTTTGTTGTATTGTTATTTTGTTTCTGTGTAAAATGGCAACTCAAGCTGTATCTGAAACTTAATAATAAATAAATAAATAAATAAATAAATAAAGATGGTCAGTAAATGGACTCGAAACTAGGTTCTCATGAAACTAAACATAATGACAGTTTATGAGTGTTCTATTAAGGAGATTAGTACTGATTGTATAATAAGCAGAATATGGACACAGCTCAGCACAAGTATATTGACATATGTAAAAAATCTAATTGAAAATTGTGCGGGAAACTTTGCTCTATTATATAGTAATTGTAAGGAAATTTATGAAATATTTTAGAGATGCATTCTGATAATAGAATTACACTGTCAAAGTTTTTGTGTACATATACAAAAATAATCAGAAATGATGAGTACTTGGAGCATGCACTTTTCTGGATGAAGGATTGGATTCATGGTTGTTCTACTTGGTGTCTTTAAGCAAGAAAATGGGGAGTAGTGCTTCTAAGTAGAGGTTAAATAATGTGTAAACTTTATAGGTAATAACAGACGAAGGAGAAAACACGATATTACGAATATCATCCTTAAGACGAGCAGTGAGATGAATTTAAATTAAATGACGTGGATGAAAGAAATAAAAGGTTTAGAGATGTGTGTTTCGCAGAAGTGTTTTAAAACGAGTGTGCTTGTGCACAAAAATGTTGTATAAGCTGTATGATTGTGTTGTTTTAAAGTCAGTGTGAATAGAAGCTTTGTTTGTGGTGGTTTATTATTTGGAAGAAAACACAGAAGCAGTTCAAGATTGAAAAGACTGTATCAGGATTTTGGTGTGCAGTATTACGTGTATTTAGTTGAAGAAATTATGTACTTTGAACAGTGTTGTGTCTTGGTGCCGATAGGAAACTTTCTTCATTTATAATGGATTTGGGGGTAGAAGATGATAGTTGATCCAGTGACAGCTTTTTAAATGTAGTGAATGAAGTGAAACTTTTGCTGAAAGTTTACCAAATATTGAAAAGCGGTCGCAGAGTCCCTCCTTGCTTATGGAAAGTGATGTAACTGTGAAAAAAAGCTTTAAATGTGGTACCCTTAGAGAACAGTGTGTATCCCCTGTGTGTAAATACAGACACAAAATTTGGAATGGAGGCTCCCTGTTTTTCCAGTATGTGCATGTACCCAAAACCAAATGAGGTGAACAGTGAATTTGCTGAAATGGATATAGAAGAAAGACCAGACATTCCATCCCTATTAAAGTTAAGTGTTACTAGTCCCCTGTGTGTAAATACAGACACAAAATCTGGGACGGAGGCCCCTTGTTCTTCAACAATATGCATGGAAATGGTCATGTCCCCAAAACAGAAGAAGGTTTAAAGTGAACTGGTACAAATGGATACGATAGTTAATGGGGGAGATGTCATGTCCGAAATGCAAAGTCATGATGATACTCAGGAAGACAAATATTCTTACTAAATTAACAGAACAACAATGTGAATATGATGAAGTGGATAGTGGACGTGATAGGAAAGGGAAAAGTGAAGGAAAAACATTTTGTGCAAGTGAGCGAAAGATAATTAAGAAAGTTGTATATTTGAAGCCATGGAAACTGCAAATAGTTTCCGCTAATTTGTGGCGGATGTGTACAACAAGAAGATAACCAATTGTTTCTTGCCTGTATGGGATTTGGCTAGAACAAAATAGAACGTGAGAAAATGTTTAATGATCGAATGGGGTGTAATCTATTTGACCCTATTAATTTTAAAGATTTATATAATGGGTATGAAATGAAACATAATAACTGCAAAGACTATACAATTGGTATATTTAAAGTGGGACTAAGAAATATACTGGAACGTAAACCTACTGAAGTTCAGAAAGTGTTATTTGTTAAACATATTATTGCTCAACCTGATGAATGACAGTGCCAATAAAGAAAGATTTAAGGTGGATTTAAGACGGTTAATATGGTGCATAAAAGCATGAGTTAGCGGTTTGCATAATAACATACAAGCACACTATGGCAAAGAGAAAAAACGTTGGTAAACTTTATTTATAAATGGGCCAGTTTAGTAACTTTGGACTTCGGCCCGTCACAATTTGACTTTTAGCTGTTAAGTGTTAAAATCCACACCCATGCCCCTTCCGTGACTCCAACCCTGGACTTTTGAGTCGATAGCTTACCGCCACAGACCGCTCGACCACCCGGCCGGCACTATGGCAAAGACTATACATATGTACATAGCAATATAGATAGAACTTGTGTACCTTTTAGGTATTCGATATTTGGATTTGAAAGTACAGGACGACGAACAGTATTTTTGTTACCTATGGTTTTACATAAATGTCATATGGGGTGGGTTAGAAACTTTCCCATTGGTCCGTCATGATGACAGACGCCAAAAGTTTCATTTTTGCTTTGCCCAAAGACTAAACCCTGGCGAATTGTTGGATATTTTATTTAATCTTTATGCGGAAAGTTATTGCTCTAAGCAGAGTGATATAATTGAGGTGTGAGCATTGTGTGAAGACGTTAGTGACAGTTAAGTTATAAGAAATACTTGCAGTAAACACACGAGAAACCACAGAGGGATCACGTCATGCTAAAGTGATTGCGAAAGAGGAACCATGTTGGTGTAGGACCGAGTTTATAGATATTGAATGTTTGGAAGAAATGCTTAAGGACTTTGATATTGAAAAAATCTTAGGTGTATTTGGTACTACTACATGTTTGAGGAAGAAAAAGACGGGTGTATTTGTGACCAATTTGAAAACAACGAATTTGTGCTGCATATACTAACGTATCCAGATTCTGTTCACGCGCTTAATAAGTTGCATTGTTATACCAGAATTAACTTTATTGATGTTCACGTGTGTTTGGAGCAACTGGTAAACATTCATTCGGACAATGTGCGTGAATTCGTGCAAGCAGAAGTAAAACTTAGTGAATGAAATTATATAAAATTATTTTATGTGAACGGTGTGATTTTATCCAGTGATGCTGTATAAATTAGTACTGTAGAAAAAATAGAAAATAACACAAACTGAAGCTAAAAAGAAAATTTGAGTAGAAAACTGTTGTTTTGTAGAAAAAACGCTACTTGAACTTGAAAAGACATCTAAGTGTATTACAAAATACCTTTTTCCGTAAACGAAATCTAAGTAATGTATAGTGTGGTGATGTTTTTTAAAAATAAATAGTAAGCTGAAATAGTTACGTGTTTATTTTTATGTGCTTTCAGAATTATGATGATATATGTAGTATTTATAATACTGAGTTTTAGTTTTGAATATTATTTGTGTCCTTTAAGCTCGGGCTAGCAAACTAAATTTTGTTTTATTCAAATTTTACACTCTGATCGATGGTGTTTGTATTTATTAAAAATACTACTTTTACTTGCAATTGAGTTGAACTTCGTACAAATATTTTCACGTATTTATGAATATTAGGGTAGCTATCTGCTGCAATCGAGCTGACAATCTTTTTATAATACTCACAATACTGTACACCAAAGCACATAAATTAATAGAAAGTATAAAATTTTGCATTTGATTGGCTTAATGTTATAGAAATAAAACTTTTGCCTACAATAATTAATTATTTTAACTGCTTTTTAGCGTTTAGACTGTTCGATCTATTATATAATAAAATAACTGAATGACAAGCAAAAGCATACAGTTCTTTTATATGTGTAAAAGTTTGACGAAAGTAGGTTATTGATAATTAAAACATTGGTGTGCATTTTAGTTGAAGACCAAAAAAAACTTTTATTTGGTTACGGAATAGTTTATTGTATTTTAAAATTAAACTGTTGTATACGTGCGGGTAACGCGGACTCTAAACGTTATATCGGCATTTAATAATGCAAAATTATGATACACAAATATAATTTTAATAATACTACAGACATCTTCACTGTTTGTATACATCCAGACTTGCATTGGAAATTCTGGTAAAGCGCCATTGGAATCTAAAATGCTAATGGAAACATAAGACATAGGGTCCACATTGGACAGTACGATCCGTATCGGAAATGCAAATAAATTTTTGAGAAATGCTGTAGCATTTGAAATTTGATGACGTTGATATCATATGGTATTTTTTCGTTTAATATAAAGAAATCTTGCATCGTCGTTATTATGTTTGTATATAATTTTAAAATCTTTCGTATTTGTAGGTGGAAACATTGAATTTACATATATGCTGTTTGTCCAAAAATTTTACAACTGTCACTGCAGAACAAACCAGCATTATTATCCTTACTAAATGTAGGATATGCAACTTTAGACACGTCTATGCTATGTCTCAGAATAAATCGTTCTGGTTGTAATATGAATAAAGTTGTAGCATTAATAGCGAATCACATACGAATGGGAAGTACAATTTTATTTCTTGTCTTTACAGACATTAAAGGGTGACTACGATAAGGGAAAATGGTTTGGGGAAGCTGGTGGTCAGAGTGTATGTTGAAGGTGTCATCTTTGCATTTGCAGGGCGTAATTGCATTTAAAAAAACAGTAAGGTGTGTTGACCGTTGCAATTAAACTTACGACCTCCCGAATGATACTTAAACACTATACCACTCATTCGCAAACAATCAATTCAAGTATTTGTTTACTTAAACTACATAAATGATAAAACTGTAAAATAATTGTAGTGTCTCATATTGCTTATCTGTTGTTTTTTCCAATATGTATTCTATTGAAAATATGCTAGAACTTGAAGTCATATACACTGAAAGAAATGAAACGGAGCGTGGCAGGGAGACTTGCCACAATACCAAGACTTGCTTTTGATTATATAGAAATTAGGACAACAGATTGAAGGTTGTGTAATTAAGTTACTGTTTAATAACGTCTGACCTTTAAACATGTGTGAAATCAAACTTGGAAAAACATTACGTAAGAAAAGCCAAAGCAACCAACTGTGAAAAGACAATGCATTTAATATATAATTTGTAATTTCTGAGATTTCCAGTAAAGAAAATGCAAAATAGATTTCACTTTACACTGCAATATCATTTTATTATTTAAGGAGACGAATACTTATAAAATAGATTTTCTCTGTTTCCTCTAGAATAAAAATAAGGATCACAGCATACGAGTCATGCCCCTATTTAGTGCTTTCTTTTCTTATTTGTAGTATGAAAAGATTTTAAAGCGAAAAATGATGTTTAAGTGCGTAATGGTAAAAAATACAGGTTAAGATCTCTTGAAATTACAGATCATTGTGCATGAAAATTTAACATTGCTTCAGCAAAAATGAAAGTTATATTACAATCTTTTTTCAAAAAAGCTGTGACGTCATAGCGAAAGACGTAACTCTTCACATAACAGCTACGTCAGGGTTTCGTCGAATAAAATTATTTGAGGAAATACTTCACAGGATGTTGCTATACTTAAGTTCGCAGGTAGAACGACTACTCCATCCCATATTAGTCAAACTTATATTTCTTGTATCAATTTTTGCAATTTGCGTACAACAGTTACGGGAAACTTAGATTCACTATTCCAAAAGGTAAACGGGAAACAACTGAGAACAAAAACCACTTGAGTTTTCATAAACAATTAAAAATAGGAATAAGTTGTTTAGTGATTGTGTAATGTATGATTTTAAGTTGACACTGTAGAATATGACATCAATAAAACTTAACACATACAAGAAATCAGCACAACAAAAGTAACAATTACTATTACGGAAACAAAAATCAAAGAACCATGTAATGTAACAATAAATTTTGACATGTGGTGCGACACAAAAAACTTTTTCTTAGCACACACACAGAAAATCTTTAAAATGAAGCTACATTGTCAGAAAACTATTTTAAACAAGAGTGGCATACAATGTGAGAGAAAACGTTTTCTTGTCGTAAAAAACTATTTTCAAAATAAAGTTACATTATACAAAAAAATTTCATATACATTGTTACAAAACATTTTCAGAAAAAAGATTATTGCACGTTCCAACAAAACATTTTCGTGGTCTACAAACAATTTTAGAAATGCAATATAACATCAAAAACTTTTTGTTATGCAGAAAAATTTTCTACAATTATTCTGTCATATTCTGATTGTCATAAAACATTTTAGAAAAATTCTTAACCAACAAAGTAAACAAAAATTGTTTTATAGTTTTAAATACGAAGTTCTGTCGAACACAAAAATAAATGATTAAAAATCACAAGCAGAAAACAAGAATAAGATATTTAGAAAAATACATGCAACAAAAACTCTACAGTGCAAAAAGCAAAATTGTTTCATACATTTTGATAAATTTCTGTAATGAAAAACAAAAACTGTAACTATGAAATACACAAGGAAGCATGCTATTTAGAAAGTTTCTGAAAAGATAAAAGGAAAAGGTGTATTAAGAAGACGCATTTGCAAACAATAAAACAACCACAAATGAAACAGATACATGACCGAAAACTATTTTCTATTAACAATGATTTGTATAGAAACAATTACTCATCTTAGGCTACGTTACAGTATTTTAACCTTGAACGAAGGAGCAAACGACTCAGCGAAATTAAAACGCAACACTTTTTCATGTTATGTTAGTTTTTGTACATCTCATCTTCAAGGAAGAACCAAAGCGAGTCACCGAAACTCACCTGCTCGCACCTCTTTTTATGCAATGCTGGAATGCAGAACCTTACAGGGGCAAAAGAACACCCAAAAGAAAAGGCCAAACTGAGTCACCGAAATTCATAGGTGGATAGGTAACTTTCGGTGACTTCGTTTGGCTTTTCCTTTGAGTGTTCTGCTCCTGTCAGGTTATGCATTCCAGCACTACATGAAAAAGGGTTGCCAGATCTTTTGCCTCTGATAGGTTATGCATTGCAGCACTGCATAAAAATAGGTGCGAGCAGGTGAATGATGTACAAAAGTAACCTAATATGCAAAAGTGTTGCGTTGTAATGTCACTGAGCCGCTTGTTCAAGGATACAATATAATAAAGTAACCTAAGATGAGAAAGTTTTTCTATACAAACCATTGTTAATAAAAATAGCTTTCGTTCTTGTACGTCTTCAACTTGTGGTTGTGTTATTGTTTGCAACTGCATTTTCTAATAACATCTTTTCTTTTTATATTTTGAGAAACTTCCAAAAAGTATGTTTGCTTGTGCATTTCATAGTTAGTTTTTATTTTTATGACAAAAGTTTTTTATCAAAAAGTATGAAACCATTTTGCTTTTTGTACTGTAGAGATTTTTGTTGCATGTAATTTTTTTACATGTCTCATTTTTCTATTCTGCTTGTGAATTTTTTAATTAAAACTTTTATTTTTCTGTTCTACAGAATTTTATATTTGAAACCATAAAACCATTTTTGTTTAATTTGTTGCTTAAGAATTTTTCTAAAATGTTTTATGACAGAATACTTGTAGAAAATTTTCTGCATAATAATTTTTTTTGCTGTTGCATTGCATGTCTAAAATTGTTTGTAGACCACGATTTTTTTTACACTTCGTGATCTTTTTTCTTATAAAAGTTTTGTAACAATGTCGTACTTGAAATCTTTTTTGTATAATGTAACTTTATTTTGAAAATAGTTTTGCAAGCCATGAAAACGTTTTCTCTCTCATTGTATGCCACTCTAGTTTAAAAAAGTTTTCTGACAATGTAACTTCATTTTAGAAATTTTCTGTGTGTGCCAAGAAAAAGGTTTTGTGTCGCACCACATGTCAAAATTTGTTGTTACATTGTTCTTTGATTTTTGTTTCCATAACAGTAATTGTTACTTTTGTTGTGGTAATTTCTTTGTTTGTGTTAAGTTTTATTGATGTCATATTCTACAGTGTCAACTTAAAATCATACATTACACAATCACTAAACAACTTATTCCTATTTTTAATTGTTTATGAAAACTCAAGTGGTTCTTGTTCTCAGTTACTTCCCGTTTACCTTTTGGAATAGTGAATCTAAGTTTCCCGTAACTGTTGTATGCAAAATGTAAAAATTGATACAAGAAATATCAGTTTGACAAATATGGGATGGAGTAGTCGTTCTACCTGCGAACTTTAGTATAGCAACGTCCCATGACGTATTTTCTCAAATAATTTTATTGAATGAAACTCTTGCATAGCTGTTATGCGCGGGTTACGTTTTTTGCTATGACGTCACAGCTTTTTTGAGAAATATTGTAATATAACTTTCATTACATACATTTGAAAAGCTGCTTGTACTCATCTTTCGATGTACGAATATTTAAGACCGGAAGGCCGGATGGAAGGAGACCATTGGGAAGACCGAGACGTCGTTGGAAGGACAATATTAGAATAGATCTTCGAGAAGTAGGTGTTCGTGATGGAACTGACTTGATGTTGCCCAGGATAGAATCGAATGCCGAACGTTTGTTACTGCGAGTTGCGAGTTCCATAAGCCATAGGTTTAGTTAGTTACTTATTTTGACATGGTATATTTGTTCCCCCTATACCTCAGTAACTACAGGTCACATAGAGATGAACAATACACCGTTGGATTTGTCATAGTCTCAAACGGTGGGGAAACATATCGGTTTGACTCTAAAGGTGTCAAGTCCTTTCAAATCGTTTAGTATTCTTCATCTCTATCTAGAGTTCATAACCTAAACCGCTGAAGCTAGAAACATCAAATATGGTATGAAGGTACATCGTAACTGGAAGGTTAAGAAAAAATTACAAAATGTTGAAAAAATCGCCATAATGGATCCGAAATGGCCGCCATACATATTGTTGTATAGAGGGCATTTCCTAAACTGCTGGAGCTACAGAAACGAAATTTTGTTCGAAGGTACATCATCTCTAGTAGGTTACGAATATATTACAAATTGTCCCCAAAGTTGTCATCTTGTATCCAAAATGGCGGACTCTAAGAATCCGTTTTCCACCGTTTGAGCTAGATAGACGAAATTCGGCATAAAGGTGTATTGTCACAAGTAGTTTAGGAAAATATTATATTATGAAAAAGTCACCATCTTGGATTCAAATTGCCCGCCCAAACCATTTTCTACCCGTTCGGTTTAGAGAAATGGAATTTTGTATGAAGGTGTACCATCACAAGTAGCTCACGACAATATAAGAAAGCGTTAAATCGTCGCCATCTGTAATCCAAAATGGTCGCCTCAAACCCATTTTCCACACCACTGAAACTAGAGAAATGAAATTTGGTATGAAGGTGTATGACCAAGAGTACGTTGCAACAAATGGGGCGAACCTCCCTATGGGACTGTAGCACCCTGGGGGGGGGGGGGTATGGGAGTAGATCTGTACCATGGAGGCGGAGTCCCCGGGAGAGTCTGGTTACAATAACCACATGGGCTAGTCAAGCGAAATTTGGCGTCAAGGTAAATTATCAAGATTAGGTTACGAGAAACACATTAAATTATCAAAAAGTCGCCATGTTGAATCCAATAATATTGGACTAAGATTCATTCATACAGAAGGCATATTTCGCTGAAACAACGTATTTCGACTCAGAACGACGTGCCTCATTGGTTTTAACGTATTTTCTACCCGTACGGTTTACTTCAGCTGTTCCATGTATTCG
>JAGDQP010075333.1:0-10173 GCA_022664845.1 Lepisma saccharinum | reverse complement strand
ATAATTTGTTATTTAAATACCTACTATGGATTTAAATAATGCATGCATGCAAACAAGCAAACAAACAAAAAAAAAGAAGAACCCCACTATGGACTAACATTTTATTAGAAAAATTCAAATAACCCCAATATTGGAAAGCAATAATTTTAGAAACTATCCCCCAAATATAATACTATTTATCCTGCACCGTGATCATAAATAGGAAAATCCTATATTATATTATACAAATACGACAAACAAACGCGATACATTTATTTACCATTAAACATATCGATTTACGAAAGAAAGAAAGAAAAACCGCAGGAAAAAAATTAACCCCACGAAAAAAAGGGACAAAAATAAAGGAACTCTTTTAAAATAAATCATGTACAAACTTTTCTTCTCTAATTTATAAGTTATAGTGTAGAAGATATTTCAATACTTTTGCATTGAAATATACAATATAATAAATTTCACCCACCCAAACGTTACCCCTACCCCATCACAAAAATTAACGACAAACAGACTTTGACTTCATTTTTCGATAAAGTACGCTAAAATACACCTAGAAATTAAATTTCATTCAATTCGCATGATTTTAGACAAAATCATAACTTTTCGAAAATTCAAACCGATTTTGACGAACTTCACGTAGTGATAAATACCAGTATTTTAAATAAATTGACAATTAGGATACGTAACGAAGAGACAAACCGAAATTATAGTAGACAATTGACAAATAGACAATCAAATCATTCTAAACACTTAGAACTTTCGAATAATTTGAATTCGAATTTCCTTCGAACTATTCGACTATTTTTTTTAAAAAAAACTTACCTTCAGTCTTCAATTCAAGGTTCAATTCATGATATTTCCCAAATTTTGACATTTTAGACAATAAATTCCCAGACACTTCATTTTTCAACCAAAATTGACAACAGTGTAGAATTTGGAAAATCCATCACTTACCTAGAACGAGAAAAGAACAAAAATTTGGATTTAGAATAAATTCATTAAAATCATATCAATAGTTCATTTCAACAATAACAAACATTGGCACAATATAGAGAAAAGAATATAATACGCAATAGTCTAATTACCTTTAAATAAGATACACATAGGTCAACATTACTCCGACCTCATTCCGCTCTGCAGTAATGTAAAAATTGTATTCAACGTCTTCTTTTACAATATTCACAGTTAATAACATTCGAACGTAAAATTCGGTCAAACAAGCGTCAAACCGTGCGGGACTATCTTCCATAGCTGCAGTAAAGCACATAGACTCCTTAATTTTTTCCCGCTCCTCATGCGACAAAATAAATTCGTAATACTCATTCCCCAATTCACCAAATATTTGATTCCGAATCCCATGAAATAAATTATTTATAGATACGACCCGCTCCCAGTATAACCATAAAGGCACCATACTTACAACTGAAATTTTAGATTTCAGAATACCTTTAATAAACCACCCTTTAATTTTGAACTGCTTACCTTTTAGTTTTAATTAGCCAATCAGAATATAACTTCCCGACTCCTATTTTAAATAACACATATATTTACCGCGTTGGGAACCACGAAAGTTCACCATCTCACAGATAGACCCCTTACAATCCCGGAAAAGAAAAATTGAAAGTTAAATCCCCTTATCATTTGAGGTGTATGACCTGAACTGACCACTTATTTCAATGACAACAAGACGCTTAGACGACTATCACATTTAAACCCCCCACCAATAACACCTTTTTCCCTTTAAATTTTCTTACGACACAAGTTGACATTTAATAATAATAATAATAATAATAGATTCATTTCTTTCTAAAAATCACGTAATTTAATCAATGATATGAATTGTTACAATATTTAACCCAATTGATTATTATTTTACTCTGTTTTGTGACAGGCAAACGCCATATTTCATTGATATTCATTCCAAGAATGGATTTTGCATAAATATTCATTAATCTTCACAATTAAATATTATTTCAAACTATGTTCCTTATATTTGAACTCTCTTTACGTCAAAACATCGACGCCATTTTTAACGCGATTAAAAGCCGATCAATGTTTTATCTACAATTTTATTACCTATTTAGGAATATTAATCAATTTCACTAACATCCAACACTTCCATTTAATCAACTTCCTTTCAACATCTTTACAACATTAAGTTTGATACGCGAAAGACAGACGGACATACAGTAATTATGTACCGATATGTTTTCCGATCAGATACTACTAAGAAAATTCTACTTTTATAACATCTAACATTTTATACTACGTAAGAACGTTCAGTTCACGACCGGAATGCCCATATAGTACCTATGCCAAGAACGCTATAACCTTCAACCCATTCCAAATTTTGTAAATATGTATTATACCTTTTATGTAGTTATTCAATATTCATTTAATATTTTAGTAGATTTGTACAAGGTGAACACATTAGTGTTTCGCATTGCATTTGTACAAGGTGAACACATTAGTGTTTCGCATTGAATTTTTACAAGGTGAACACATTAGTGTTTTCCATTACTTTATTTTAGTTCATGTACCCGTAGAATAGATAGTGTGACCGCATTTCAATTTTATAGTTAATAAGAAAAATGTATATAATAACCGTTGTCAAAACAACCCATACGCCATCAACCTACAACCCATATCATTGACAAGAAATACATTTCATTAAAAAGATGCATTTTCCCTTAAATTTATTTTATAAGATAGTTTAATTTTTTATGAACTATATGTGTAATTATGTACAGAGCATTTATGGTTCAGTGCAATTTATTTAAGCATTAATTGTAATCCATGAAACAATACCTTTTTCTTTTGTTCTATTTTTAATTTTATTTTTCAGTTTAATCAATTTATAGAGGAACTTATATTTAATAGTATATTTTATTCATGACACCACTTGCTACTTTAATCATATTTTCTATTTCTTTTACTATTTTCTTTCTCTTCCTTTACATTTTCTTAGATAAAAATAATAATTTATTAGTAATTCACTTGATTTTCTATTATTTTAATGAGATACTGCTTACTTCAAATCAAAACAAATGCACCGAAAGAGAAAGAGAACACGCTTATGCTGAGCTATACGCCAAGCTTCATTTGAAAAACCATTGAAATTTCATCTAAACAAGTTAATTGTGCTGCAGAAAGACTGAATTAATAACAATCAACATTTAACCTACAATTTGCCCGTGAAAGACGGAACCCCGAGAAAACCCAGCCAAATTCTTGTTTGGATATTTCAACGCAGAAGTTCATAGTGGAACCAAGAACTTTTCTACAAGTTCGTTGCACCAACAGCCAGCCACAGTACTCCACGGACGTTATCTTCCCCTTCCACCCAATTATTGGAACTTTTGGAACATAAGAAACCCTAATTTGGAACAACCCCACCCAGGACAACAATTTAGATCTTCAATGTATTGTGAATACATATTTAAATTAACCCCAGTTTACCTCCCTGTGGAAAATTTTAGTGTTCAAGGTTTTATCCCCACACTTCCAGACAGTGAAAAACGAAAAGAAAAAAATATATTTCTAAAGTGATCCCCTTATAACAACTATATACTCAGTGAATGTACTACATCTTTTGGAAACTATTTTGAGTGCTTACGACTACAAATAGTGTTTTTGAACTCTTATCGGACAAGTTTGAACTTTGAACATATATTGATTGATTAACGTTTTACGTACTTTAGTGACTTCGATATTTTAGACATTGTGTATCGTGAAAATGCTAAGTGACATTTTCCAAGATATAGACCAAATACAGTGACTCCGTGAATTTGTGACTATTATCCTACTATGATGATGGAAAAAAAAAAGGAAACAAAAACTTTTACCTTTATGTAACCAAACCCACATTCACTGGAAACTTTATACCACGGAAAAAAAAAGGTGAATAGAGTTGTGAATTCACTTTGATCGCAATTATAAACTATAATACGACGCACAACTTCCGTGTGTTTCACAAGCGAACAATCTCACTGTCTTCCAGCGAATGTTTTCTTCTCACGCGCATCTCAAAGCTCGAACTTTCTTAATCTCTAAATTTTGTTTAGGTCTGCAGAATTGTGACCTTCCTTTTTGCATACCAGCATTTCATAGCTATCTGAACGCTCACGTGTTACTAAGGAACATTTAATACAGACAGTTGCAATATAAAATATAGTGCGAGACAGCAAACGCAATGTATCATTGATTAATGTTTTATATGTATATTTCTTGATGTTTTACCTTCTTGTATGATATTTTTATGGCTTATACTTCAATAAAACTTCTAAACTTTACAAAAAAACAAAACAAAAAAAACCTGCAGAAAAAAAATGATGAAAAATTTAAATATGTTTTATATGTATATATATATATAGTTTTCACATTACTAATAACAATGTTAATTTTACTCACTTTTCTATATATATCATTTAACTTTCAAAATATTATACCGAGTGTTCATAGAATAAATGTTATACAGGGTGTGCTCAAATTATTGAGACATAAATTTATCTCATAAATTTTATCGATACCACTAGGGTATCCGAATAAAATTTATTTTTTAAAGAGCGGCAAATGTGATCGCCTCTCATTGTCAATCATTATTAATTTTGTATTTATTCTTAAATTTTCATTTTTGTAATCATATTTCTATAATTAACTTTTATTTTTCACACATATTTTATTATGTTGTAAATTCTAAAGAATAATAAAGATGGCGGGCACAGAATCTCAACACGAACACCTTTTAGCAAAGCAATATACGGCTGAACACACACACTTACGGAAATTATGACGTAGACCTATTGTTCTACTTTCCTTTAAGCGGCCATTTTGTGCATTTTTAAGACATCATACGATCGTCACGTGAAAGCACTAAAATGCACAAACAAGAGAGCAATGAACTATATTAACCTAATTATTTCGTCACTTCAAGACCGTATATAAAGGACCCCGACAGACCAATCGATCTGCTATCTCACACAGCCGGTCCATGCTGTCACTCAGTACTACGGTGCTAGAAGGAAGCCAAGAAACATAGAAGAAAGTCCAGAATAGTTTAAATCTCATCTTAAAAGAAGCAGTCAATTTTGATACAAGTCTTAGAAGAACACAACTTTCAACTTTATTTTCCAAGGTATGTTTCAAGGATTTCTTAGAACATTGGTGCTTAAATAGTTTCATTGCCTGAACGATTCGTGTGCTCTGTTGAATATTTTAGAATTGAATATAGCTTTTCGGTGTGTGCTGTATTTTATTTTGTTCATTAATCTTCTATTTGAGATTCTGCGCCCTTTTAGGGAAAATGTAAAATCTTGTTATCCATTTCATTCCTAAAGCTAGAATATACTCTATCCCAGAAGTTACCATTATATTAAAGCTAATATCCACTTAACTCACGCTGAACGTCCCTCTCGTATTTGCGAATGCTCAAACCTTTATCTGAGTTACGCTCGAGTAGACTTCTCTTTAGCCCCCAAATAACAAAACCTAAAGTCTACGTAATATTTGCCCCCACAAATAGAGAAATAATTTCTCTATAATTGAACACAATTGCAAGACGAAGTCAGACGTTCACAGGACAAGTTCCAGACGTTCACACTACATAACGTTGCATCTCTATTTACATAAGGTTATTTGAATTCCAGTGTCAGTTATAAACAAAGATCTAATGAACAGTATCGTGCAGTTTGCAACATTGCGTAAACATTGTTTTCTATTGTATCGTGCAAGAGATTGAAGGGATTCTGGAACTGGTTTGTTCGTTTGGCCATTAAAGATTTATCAATAGAAATAAAATACAACATGCATTTTCAATGCATTCCGGTAGACCAGTACATAATAAGTTCGCAGGTTTCTGCGCTTAACTAACTTTAAATAAATTAGGGCAATGAGACTACTCGACCAACCCCCACATACCTAAAAGCACCAAAACACAAGATCTGAAGATAGAAAATATTGTAATTTTCGAATTTTGTGAGATATTTTGTAATATTGTGTGGTAAAAACGGAGGGAGATCGATGTAATTTCTATTCACCAATCACAGTCCCCAGATACCTTCTAAGGAAGAGATAAAATATTGTCTACTTTTGTGAGTTATTTTGTAATATGAAACATCGAATTAAGTGAGCGTTTTCCTTTTTTTTATATATATATGTTTAAACCAGAAGAATGGACTTCATATACAAATAAAAATAAGAAGGATGTATGCAATTTCTTATTTTTGCTTTTTTGTGTATTTACTGTGAAGTGCGACCGTTTGGCCGTCAATTGTCTTATTCTCGTGAAAAACTGCTCTAAGATACATTCGCCGCTCCATTGTCGACCTTTCGTACGTGGATATATCAAAATACGTATTTTTTATGTTTGGAGTTTCCTCTTCTTTTTCTTACCTGAATACAGAGTTTGAATAAGTTATGGAAAGCTCTATTCTGTACTTAACACATTGAGAAATCAAGCTATCGAACGATGTGTTTCTTGTTCTCGTGCTTTCCTCGTTGCTTATAGGAGTAGGGACTCTACATGGATTTTCAATTTTGAAGGGGTTTAAAGTAAAAATTGGGAGGGTGTAGCTGGAGTTTTGCAAGGTTTCTACCGATTTTTACCGTAATAATTTGTAGTTAGGTGCGTTCGAGAATTTGGTATGGTGATCCCCCACAGGGGGGGGGGGGTTCTGGAGGAATCACTGGTTGTGAACTACCATCTTTCAAGCCCACGAGACACCCCTGGTAAGGGAAGCAAAGGAAGTATGCGATGTGATTACTTGCGAAGCAAAATCTTGCTCTACATTTACATGGCACGTTATGTCAGCCACGTTCTTTACTCCAGAGAAATTTCAGAGTTACTTTTGGAATTTTCCAAAACAAACTATGGAGAAATTATGTTCAATGTACACATTTCTTGACAAAGTTAAGTTCTGTCGTCATGAGCTGTCTTCAAGCTACTCGGCAGAAGAATTACGATAAATGTCAGGAGTTGTGGCTTGTTAGACTTTATAGTTCAAAATAACTCGGAGAAAACGTTTAGTGAATCTTCAAAACTTCAAAAACTGATATTAACAATACCAATAACAATCACACAAATTTCTAGCCACAAAAATTTGTGACAAACTATTTTTTTAAGTTTTCTCAAAATCGTACCTAATTGACTAACGTCCCTCTATTTCATAATCTGGTCACTTTTTTGTGTCTGTTACATAATTACACTCTACGTTGATTGATTGTGACTGATTAGCTACCCAATTCTCTCACACATAGTGAAAGTCCAGGCCCGCAGCCAGGGGGCTGAGTCCCCGTAAATTTTCCTTGCCGCAATACAAATATTTGATTTTATGTATGTTTCGTAAGCCTGAGCTCTTCTCTAAATTTTTCGTGACACCTACTCTTTGTGGCTGGCGGCGGACCTGAGTGCAACACCCAGTGGAGACAACCACTAGCCGCCACTGCTATATTGATTTAGACTGGAAGTGGAAAAACGTCTCTCCGCTCCCTGGCTTCATATATTCATGAAATTTCCAATGACAGCAGTCAGTCCAGCGCTTTTAAATAGAGATCATTGGTATTTACGGAAAGCTTAGAATAAAAAAATGAAAGAAAAAAGCAAACTGGTAGCATTTTTTTTACAAACTAATTGACCCGGCTCCCGTCTAAGGAGAGTCCACATGGAAACGCAAAAAAAAAAAAAGTAATTACTAATAATAAATATGTGTAAAGATAAATGACCGCACTAAACCTTACCTAACCTCCACGAACTCATGGTCACTAATTTAAGATAATCTACGAAAAATTCAAAAAGGCAATTATTAATATCCATGTAGGCTCTCCTTAGACGGGAACCAGGTTAATTAGTTCGGAAAAAAATATCTGCAAACTGGTAGACATGACATATTAACTCTTTTCTTTCCTAAAGAATTAAATACAATATTCAATAACGATATTCAACATTACAGTTTAAGTTTATTGGAAACATTCTTACGTAAGGAGAAAATATTGTAAATAGAAAACATTTATGTGTGTTCTTGTTGAGAAATGTATTATCCCATTAGGTGAAAAACATATTTCTTGCTATTAGCTGAATTCTAGCTGTAGCTGACCGTACAGTTTTCAACACGGTGCAGAATGTGTTTTGTTTGTTTTCCTTGTCATGTGAAATTTCTGTTGAGATCTTACGATAAAGATAGTTCCTTAGTTTTAAAATTCCATTCACTTTTCAGTTGCTAAACATGCATTTTAAGATCTTGGGAGTTTTAATATAGCATTCTTAATTGTCTAACAAAGATAGATTGAAATAAATTACCTAAATAAACAATGATAAGATTATAGTTTGGAAAATGCGAAACTCAATACAATTAGATAAAAATCGAGGTAGAGAATTAAAAATGATATGACGGCAGATATATTCTATTTAGAGCTAAAACTTGTTATGAATAATCAAAACATTATACAGTGTTAGTGTTTAAATTACTAGCCTTCACTTTCATGCCTTTCAAAACAAATTAACTTTTATTTATTTTTCAATTAAATATTTTAATAAGTAAGAAATAAGTAGTGTATTTAAATCTATTGTAATTTATTAATTAATTTACTGATTTATGAATGTAGCTCCCAACGAGTTTAAACTTATATAAAGGTGCGGTATTTAATTATAAAATCACTTACAACAGAGGGTCACAGTGTGTGTAGAAAAAGGGGAAACAGCTACTAGAAACAGAATATGGAAGAAAAAAAATTAACGTTTTATTCTAAATCAAACTGGAACTGGTAGAGAGAGTGAATTAGCCATGATGGTCAAGTTAATCCGCTTATCTTTTATTCTGTTTTGGCAGTAGCTAAAGTCAAGTTTTGTGCCAACAAACAGTATAAAGATTAACGAAACTATGAAAAATTAAAGTGACCAGTCATTCAGCTGGGACAGTCCCACTTTACATTTGTCCGTCCCGGTGTCCTCCGAAATGTCTGAGGAACTCGAAAATATTCCGCTTTGCAAAACTGAGAGTGTATTTGATTAACTCTGTCTCCTCCACTACGTGAAGTTAGTTTGATGCTCATGATTTGAGTTGTTGTGTTAAGAACTGGTCACAGCTTCCCTGACTTCGAATATGGTTTCAAATGCGGCAGTGCAGTGGTATTAATAGTAACAATGTCTAAAATAAAGTGAATCTTAATACTAATCTTCAATAAAAAAATAATAATTTAATCCGGAAAACAACTACCCCAGAAGCACATCAACATTGCCAAATATTAGGAACGGGCAGTTTGCGATGTCGAACGATGTTGTTATCCAACATCGGTCAATATCGAATGGCAAACACTTTTGCCGATATTCCTATATTTACTGTTTTAATAAACAGCATTACGTATAGTTTTGCAGTAGTTTTTTTAAAAAGGAAAGTGATCTTGATTATATCTGAATTCATTTTATCGAACGTCTTATTTTCTCGTCTTCAATTATAGTTGAATTTTTCTTTTGCTTGCGATCTTGTGATTTTTTTTGTCCGTTGTCTTATCCACTTTTTAAAAATAAATCTTTATTGATATTAAACAAAATACCAAACTATAGACTCCATTGCCAAAAACTATATATACAAAGTAACAGAGAATTGAAAAAACACAAACTCAATATAAAGATCGATAATAATGAGCGTAATTTTTGGATCTGATCTTCTCTGATATATTAAAAAAGGAGAGTTTAAGATATACAATATAAGAAAGGCGGCAATAAGGCCCGGCCCATCTTCAAAATATATATCCCTTACTCTTTACCTAATAACGATAGAGGAAAAAATCTTTAAATAATTTTTCTTTGCTAAGAGCACTACCCGACTAATCAAATTTAATAAATGTAATATTGTCAGTCATCGATACAGAGTTAAAAGAAGTGGTCCTTATTTTCGGCACCAACATGTAATAAGGCCCATGGTAAAAATATATCTGAAATTTACTTCGATAGAGAATATTTAGGTCAGATGAGTAGAAAATACTTTTGCCATGTATTACAAATTGTAAATATATATATATATATATATGAGCTCCTGCGTAGCCTAGTCGGTAGCGCGCTCGACTTCAGTGCGAGCGGTCCCGGGTTCGATTCCCGGTGGGGGCTCAAAAATCTCGGTGTTGACCCAGCATCGTGAGAACAATTGGGAAGCTGCTGTGAATAAAATACAGTGGCGATCACAGTGA
>JAGDQP010075331.1:0-10173 GCA_022664845.1 Lepisma saccharinum | reverse complement strand
ATTGAACTACTTAAAGAGCATGTAAATTAACTAGTGCCATCTTTCAATAAATGAGTAAACTACATGCTAATTTCAGCTACATTACCAATGTCTCTATTTTGCTGCCACCTATTATTAAATAAGTAAACTACATGATTTGTGACATTTTGTGATTTCAAATTTAAGTATATTGCAATAAGCAAGTGGTTAATAAATTATTTTAACTATAGATAGCTCTAAACATAAAAGTTATTAGTCATCCATTACATATGAAAAATAAAGAATTACTCATGGTTAATTTCAGAAAGCTTAAAACAGATATCTTAATTTCTCTCATTTCGAAAGTGGTGCAGAAAACAAAACGTTATACGCGATTGGATAATTGGAGTAGTGGTGACGAGCTCGACAGTAATGCGGTAGGTTGCTGGATCGATCCCATCCAGATTATGTTTTGTTTTTAAGCTTTTATTATTCGTATATTTTGTATTTATTTATCAGATTAAACAACAGGGATACGGATAAGTTTATTTAGCCCTGAAAAGGGTTGATTATAAGTAAATTTAGCAACGCGACCAGTTACCACGTGCTTCAATTACAGCACGAAGCCTTTGTTCCATACTGTTGACAAGATCTTCACAAAATCCTTCTCTTTTTGCTACCTCTTCCCACGCTTCGAGGAATAAATCCCAGAGAGCATTTGGAGTTGTTGGAGGAGGCCAATTTTACCTCAGTACTCGCTTGACCTCAGACCACACATGTTCGATCGCATTCAGATCGGCTGCGTGAGCAGGCCAATCTAAAACGTGAACATCATGTTGTTCCCTAAGCCAGCGTAGTACTGGTTTTGATGTGTGGATGGATGCCCGGTCATGTTGCATAGTGATTACTTCACATGGTTGAAGGTCACGGACAAATGACAGCATTACATTATCAAGGATATGTATATACTGCTCACCTTTTAAATGACCTTCAATCCTGTGTAAGAAACCTAATCCCTGGGTAGACATCCAACCCCACACTCCCACACTAAATAGGCTGACAACATTAGTAAGTGAGAATGTTTGGCATCGTATACTCTCTCAGTATGTTTGCATTGCGTCGAATAATGTTAATGCCAAGTTTGGTACAGGTAGGTAGGTCTAACTGATGGAAAGAATTTGAACAATTGATATTTATAGAAAATGGGCTGGCAATATTGAACCACTGCACCAATCAAACGGATCCAGGGGCTCTCAGCTAGTCTAAGACTTTTCCAACGGCATCTCAAGCATCTTCTACAACTTGTAGTTCCTGAGATTTAATTTCTAGCCAAGGGTGGACGGACTGACACCATGAGCGGGAATAGAAGGTCCCTTTTGCTATAGTTTTGCTACTAAGGACCGAAAGCAGCGTTATCCGTGGAAGTAGTATGTAGTAGTAGAAATAGTAAAGCATAGGCCACAGAAATAAAGCCTATGTAGTAGGCCTTCACTGTTCAACTTTTTTAATAGGATGGACGATAATCGTATTTTAATTTCAGCGATGGCCCCTAAACGGATTCTGCTGGAGCCAATTCAATAATACAATGCAATCTCAAATTCACTGTCCCTTCCACAAGGAAGTAATAAATAAGTAATTGAAATTTCAAGGTTTATATGGATTACTCTGTATTATCGTTACCAGCAGTATTTAATAGAAGTTTTGGTAACCCAAATGGGACGCCCCAACAGCCCAAACTCCTAGGTAAACCAACCTAATATGACCAAAATTCAAGAAGTAACTTGAAGCTTCTGATCTCATTAATTATTATTTTGTCAGGAGTGAACACCAAAACAAGTGTTCAAATAAAATCAGCAATCACTAAATTGTTTTATTCATGAACATTTTGGACACACATTACATTCTTAGGTTCTTCTAAGGAGAAACCCATCAGTTTTCAGATTACGTTTCCTAATTAAGAATGGTAGAAAGCTTCTTGAAATAACTTTAAAATTAACAGTAAAATATAAAAGTATCATAGTTGAATTAGATATCAAACTTAAAAAATGATAAAAGTGAAGATTATCTATATTAATCTACAATTACGAAATATGATCAACGACCAGGATTCGAACCCATGACAAAATTATAATTCATTATGAGTCGAGCACGATAACCACTGATCCATCCTATTAACCGAATAACAATATGTGTTTTTACTAGATTTCAATGTAGTGAGGTTTTTACTAAGTCTCCTCTCTGGAGCTGTATGATCAATATTTCTCCTATTCATATTGCCAATAGGATTTAAGCTATTATTTCTTGTCAAAACGTTCCAGAGGGCAGAAAAAAGGAATATGAAATATGCATTTGCATTCAAAACGTTTCTTGTCGACAGCAAAATGATGGACACCTTACACCAATAAACTTTCGAAGCAAAACGTCCTTTTTCCATTCCCATTTAAACACGTTTCTTCCAGTTTTATTTTAAACTGTTTCTTGTCCAACAGCAATTACTTGACACAAAAGTGAATCAAATATTTCTTTCTAGAACGTTTACGGATATTTTAATCCACAAATTTGTTCGTTGGCACCCCTAGCTTGACCGAGGCAATTGCCAAAAGTTGGTGCGATAACCTTATTTTTTATGGTGATTACATTGTTGAAGTCTGATAGATTTCCTTTCAAAACGTCCCTTGTCCATTCTTTAGTTTCAAAATGTCCCTTGTCCAAATGAATTACCTTTATTATTTATTATTTTGTGACTTGTAAAAGGAATTTGTCTATAAAAAAAAGACCATAAAGACTTAATGAATTCCTACACCAAATCTTACAGCACTGAATAACCTTTTGAAATAATTATTAGTTTTTTCTCGATTTGCCAAAATTTTAGTTAAGATAAGATAGATAAAAAGATAAAATGAATTTTTTGGGCGGTAACAGCACTATGGCTTACGCCCGTCCCGATACGGGGGAAGCCCCTTATCTTGGCCAGATCAAACCAAAATTTTAGTCTTGCCAGCGGTGAACAAGAGATGTTTTGAAAAAGAAGCGTACAGGAAAAGAAGCGTTAAGTGCATTTAAAAAAAATAGTTTTTACTCGTAACAAGTGCTACATAATGATAGCTTACAGCTCAGAAAGTTTCAATCGAAACACTCAAAAAAATCACCAGGTTCCAGCGGTTTTGAAAATATGAAATACATGGAAGTAAGAGAATTAGACAAGCAATAGTAGTAGTTATAGTAGTTGCTGTTGTAGCAGTTGCTGCTGTAGTAGTAGTATATGTTGTTATGGTAATATTATTAGTAGTTGTAGCTGTAGTAGTAGTAGTATTTGTAGAGATAGCAGTATTAGTTTTGTTGTTCAATTTTGATTTTATTTTAAGGCCTTTAGGTATCTGAGGCTCTGGCCACTATTGTTGATGTTATGGTAGTATTATTACTACTAGTGTTGCCAACATATTTTACTCACCCCGCACCAACGGGCGGGTGCTTTAGATAGTATATTTTATTTTCCATACTGTTAACCGTAGTGTTCTAGAAAGAACTGTCCGCTATCTAGAAATACACATTGAAACTTTCCTTGAACGGACATAAGGAATTAAAATAAGAAAGCGACGTACAAATTGAATTACAACACGAGTTTTATCTAAATTTTTGTGACAAAGTTTTATTTTTCCACTTGGATTTTGTTACTTGTTTTCATGTTGTTTCTGACTCGGAATTGAATTAAATTACATTTTATTTATGGCCTTTTAGCATCTATGGCTCAGGACGGGATAGGGGCGGGGAAAGGATGCGGGAGGTTGTACCTCCGTGAACCTCGCATAGCTCCTCTTAAATTTTGAACATTTGACTGCACAGTGGGTTTGTTAACCTTTGTCTAGACATTTTTGGCGTTTGTTTAGGTCTAGTTTGGCCATATTTTGACAAATAAATTGATTGTGTCAAGTTCACGCTCCCCGGTCTAATCTTCAGTTTTGAAAATTTGACTGTACAGTTCGTTTGTTTAGCCGTTTGTGGCGTTCTTTAAGGCCTAGTTTGTCTACATTTTAAAAAATAAATGGGTTGTGCCAGGTTTACGCTCCCAGACCCAACTTTCAGTTTTTAAAATCTGACTGTACAATTCGTTTGTTTGGCGCTTGCTTAGGCCTAGTTTGGCCATATTTTAAAAAATGAATGAATTGTGACCGTCAATTTTTCAAAACTTCAAGTTGGGTTGGGTAGCATGAACCTGGCACAGCCGATTAATTTTCCAAACTATGGCTAGGCCTAAAACGCCTAAAATGGCTTAAAAACCACTAAACAAACGAATATACAGACAAATTTTCAAAACTGAAAGTTGGGTGGGGGAGCCTGAACCTGGAACCACCCATTTGTGTTTTGAATTTGGCCAAACTAGGCCTAAACAAACGCCAAAAATGGCTAAATAAACACTTAACAAACAAACTGCGCAGTCAAATTTTCAAAATTTGAAATGGGCTGTGCCAGGTTCACAGACATGGAGGGTGTCGGCATGGGCCTATGTTGAAGGTGACATCCCGACATTTGCTATGTGTAACAGAGAAAACCCTAAGAAAACCTCAGTCAGGATGGTCGGCAGCTCGGATCGAACCCACGACCTCCCGGATGCTTCTCCAACGCTCTATCACTAAGCTTACTGACTCGGAGACACGTATTGATATAATGGAAAGTGTGTGTTTCCATGTAATTTGCCAAAGAATGAGTGAAATTGTGCACTGTGAATATTATCTCTGCAAATTCAACCTCTGTGGAATACTGGAAGAAATAAATCTGAACAAAGTTACTCTAATTGCAGCGCTGCATCAACTAGCCTGAATTGAAAAGTAGCTAGCGTAACTCTCCAAAGAAGAAATTACTCCAAAGACGTTGTCGTTTCTTTAAGTTTTCCTGTTATTATTTTTGTGTGTGTGTGTGTGTGTGTGTGTTATTTCGGATTTTAGGGAGAATTAATTAGTCTATAAGTCGTTGAATAAATATTTTTTTACGTGCGCTTTGGAGTAAAATCCAGTTGTTTGCAAAGATCAAATCTAAACCTAAACATAGTAATGTTTCCGTACGTTTTTAGCTAGCGGGATGGTGCAGTGGTAAAGTGGTCGACTTCACAATACTAAAGCAAGCTATCATATGTTCAAACCCTCTTCAAGCCGATGCTTTTTCTAAAATCCATCGAGAACAACCCAATAATGACTTGTCTTACTAAACGTCGAATCCTAAGGATGTGGAAGCAAACCCACAGAGTCAGCTACGGTGGGAAAGATTATTCAAATTACAAACAGCTGTCAAGATAAAGAAGATAATGATTTACGAAAATTGATTGGAGAGGGCAAAATAAAGTTTATGAGCACTAACAGAACAATTGAGGAGCAAACTTTTAAAACGGCACATGTTCCCTTTTTAAAAATTCCGTTTTTTAACCAGTAATATGAACTGTACCAGCTACTACAATATTTTTTAACTGAAGGTATTGTACTGTTTTTGGAAGTTAAAGGTATCGATTGCATAAAAAAGTAATAAGTCCTTCTCCTTTTATTCTTTAGTACTATTGGCATCATAAAATAAGATATGCAGGAAAGCAGGCCAACAAGGTTGAGAAACTTATTTCAAACGGGCAAATGTCCAAAGAGCTGCCCACAAGCTGGCACTGGGGTGCCAATTTTCAAACCCTACTGAGAGAGTTCAGTGATGATACTAACAACTTGTTAAATCAAAGTATGTACAAAGCCATAGCTGCCGTAAGTTGCACTCTCGGGTGTTCCTCTGAGCAGCTATGTGGATTTCTATCCGAGCGGTCAGATGTTCTTATTGTTGATATTTACCTGTCAATATATGGCCTGCTATGTTGAGGTCGAAAAGCATGCGCCTGCTAACGGTATATCGATCCAACGCACGTTAGCTGATGACAATGTTTTCAGGATAGTAGAATAAATATTGAAGAACAAATCGAGATTCAGGGGAGTGAAGAGCACAGGAGTACTTATGACGAGTTTGGATCTTTGAAGAAGCTAGTGTAAGACTGAGAGGTCTATAATGTAAAATGTTTGGGAAGCGTACTACGAAAAAATTAGGACATAAGCCAAGCCATGGAATTATCATTAAAAAAAATCGACTGGAACTGGTGAGACTGCCACGCGGATTAAACGGTTATCGCACTACCAGTTAAAATGTACTCCGGACGGATTTAGGTCAATCGTCAAGAAGAGAAAGAAGAAATCTGACACACTCATCCCATCTCCCTTTCCACATAAACACTTGTTTTAGTTGAAATTAACATACAGAAAAATTGACAGTCGCCGCCACTGGCACTTGAACCAGGGTCTACCAGTTGCCAGCTAGGTATACCGTGGTGGTGTAATTGGTATTATACCTAGCCGGCAACTGGGAGACCCTGGTTTGAGTGTCGGTCGCGGCGACTGTCAATTTTTCTGTGTGTTAATTTCAACATTTACCAACACAAGGTTTATTGTGAAAGAGGTAATAACATCTACTTGTTTTAGTGTTTCTACACAAGTTTATGTTTATTCTCCAACAAAGACACTACTTTTGAAATCTTTGCAGAACTGCAACGACATTTTGATAATATTTTATATTGTAATTTTTGTAGCAACTGACGTTTTGTTATATTTACCAATGGTGGTTGTTTGATGTTTCCTTATCGTTAGTAAGTTTTGCCATTTTCATGCCTACAGTTGTTTAATGAACGAGTTCTCATTACATGTCCTGCTTCTTCTTAGAGTTTATGTGCATATTTATATCAAAAGGTAACATGTTCACGAGTTGTCGTCAAAGGAAACATGTCCAAATCTGGTGAAATCTCTTTTCATAATGGTCATGCAACACGCATATTACCAGACAAATATTATCAGTACCTACTCTTTTATGGTATCTGTAATTTCATTCATATAGAGTGAAGTCGTCAGAAATCAAAATGTGTTGTTTCACCATCATGTAAGAAACTCTTTGACTATAGCTGCACGATTAAATTTGTATTTCTCAATAAGTGTAATATGACGCCTTAGACAAACGCATATAAAGTGAAATCTTTGTCACTTGCAAAGGAAAGTTTAAACATTTCATATTAACTCCCGATTAACTAAATTAAGTGTTCGTTGAAATATAGTTCAAAATTCAGTCCATTTCCAAATGAGAACATGAGGAAGGTAGTTAGTTTTATTCTATTCGTTTTTAAGCACAATTTTTATGCAATCAGCTTAAAAAGATAATGTAAAGCACAGTTAAACATAATTTAGTTAAAAACACGTCATATTAACGTCCTATCAACGAAATCAAATTTTCGTTGGAATATAGATTAAAATTCAACGTGTAAAAGAGGACACAAAATAATAGTTAATGCTATTCAATTAGCTTTAATTTACAAATTATATTCCGTTAAATGAGAAAGAATTCCATGAAACAAAATCTATACCATAGTTGAAAATAACAGTGGAATCCACGTTGAGCTGACATGTTTTCAACAATATCAAGTCTTTGTTGAAATATCGTTTAAAATTAAACTTACTTTTTTCAACCAATAACGGTTATTCAAAGAAATAATAAAAATAATAACCTTCAAAACACGTTTATGTGGTACTGGGATAGACCAACTGGGCCTCTTCCCCGACAGCAGAGTAAGCTTATTTCAAACTTATCTCAAACTTGCCATTGTAAGTGTATAAGCTTACATCATTCTTACTAGTTGGCGTTTCTAAAGCTTGATGTAAACTTGTGAAAACAAAGAAACATGGCAAGCAGCTTTCTTAATCACTCCTCCACCGAACCAAACTTTTACTTATACAGCACGCTAACGTCACAGAGACTCGTCGAAAAAAAACTTTCTACAAGTTACGTAAGTTAAATCAGCTTTTAACACATGTGTGTGCAAATAAATAGAAAAAAAAAACAGCGAACCTGACTTACCTAACCTAACCAATCGATGGACGTTAATTTTTAAATTTCCATATGTGCATAAAAAGAAAAAAGTTATATTTTTAAAAAAAAATTGTAAATAATAACCACGTCAGAATTCAATCCCGGGATCACCGGATCGCCCGCCCTTCCGAAAATTTAACCATTGGAACTTTCAAGTAGTGATTTGTCTGCATTCTTCATGGTTAAAGCAGTGCACTTGATGAGGACAGAAGTGCTGACGTAACTTACTGAATGTGATTTGTCGGTGAGACTAATTACAATGATCAGGTCCTCTGTACAGTGGTGACACATATCAATACAACTGTCTACGTGCACATTGAATGAAACTCAAATGAACTTATTACTGTCCTGTAGATTTTTGGTCAGTGTCCTGGAGATATTTGATCGGTGTCCTGGCGATATTTGATAGTTGTCCCGGTGATAATTTTGGGTGTCCTGGAGATAATTGGTCGGTGTCCTGGAGATACTTGATCGGTGTCCTGGAGATATTTGATGGGTGTCCTGGAGATATTCGATGGGTGTCCTGGAGATATTTGGTCGGTATCCTGGAGATATTTGATCGGTGTCCTGGAGATATTTGATGGGTGTTATGGAGATATTTGATGGGTGTTATGGAGATATTTGATCGTTGTCCTGGAGATATTTGGTCGGTGTCCTTTAGATATCTGATCGGTGTCCTGGAGATATTTGATAGGTGTCCTAGGAGATATTTGATGGGTGTCCTGTAGATATTTGATGGGTGTCCCGGAGACATTTGATGGGAGTCCTGGAGATATTTGAAGGGTTTCCTGGAGATTTTTGGTCGGTGTTATGGAGATATTTGATCGGTGACCTGGTGATATTTGGTAGTTGTCCTGGAGATATTTGATGGGTTTCCTGGAGATATTTGGTCGGTGTCCTTTAGATATTTAGTCGGTGACCTGGAGATATTTGTGGGTGTCCTGGAGATATTTGATCGGTGTCCTGGAGATATTTGGAAGGAGTCCAGGAGATATTTGATGGTTGTCCTGGAGATATTTGGTCGGTATAATGGAAATATTTGATCGGTGTCCTGGAGATATTTAATCGGTGTCCTGGAGATATTTAATCGGTGTCCTGGAGATATATGATGGGTGTTATGGAGATATTTGATGGGTGTCCTGCAGATATTTGGTCGGTGTCCTTTAGATATCTGATCGGTGTCCTGGAGATATTTGATAGGTGTCCTAGGAGATATTTGATGGGTGTCCTGGAAATATTTGATGGGTGTCCCGGAGACATTTGATGGGGGTCCTGGAGATATTTGATGGGTGTCCTGGAGATATTTGGTCGATGTCTGGAGATATTTGACCGATGTCGTGCAGATATTTGATCGTTGTCCTGGAGATATTTGATCGGTGTCCTAGGAGATATTTGATAGGTGTCCTGGAGATATTTGATTTGTGTCCTAGAGATATTTGATGGGTCTCCTGGAGATATTTGGTCGGTGTCCTTGAGATATTTGATCGGTGTCCTGGAGATATTTGATCGGTAACCTGGAGATATATGACAAGTTTCCTGGTGATATTTGATGTCCTGGAGATATTTGATGGGTGTCCTGCAGATATTTTTGGTCGGTATCCTGGAGATATTTGAACGGTGTCCTGGATATATTTGATCGATGTCCTGGTGATATTTGATGGGTGTGCTGGAGATATTTGATGGCTGTCCTGGAGATATTTGGTCGGTGTCCTGGATATCTTTGATCGGTGTCCTGGTGATATTTGATCGGTGTCCTAGGAAATATTTTATGGGTCTCCTGGATATGTTTGATGGCTGTCCCGGAGATATTTGATGAGAGTCCTGGAGATACTCGATGGGTTTCCTGGAGATTTTTGTTCGGTGTCCTGGAGATATTTGAACGGTGCCCTGGTGATATTTGATAGTTGTCCTGGAGATATTTGATGGGTGTCCTGGAGATATTTGTTCCGTATCCTGGAGTTATTTGAACGGTGTCCTGGATATATTTGATCGGTGTCCTGGTGATATTTGATGGGTGTGCTGGAGATATTTGATGGGTGTCCTGGAGATATTTGGTCTGTATTCTGGAGATATTTCAACGGTGTAATGGATATATTTGATCGGTGTTCTGGTGATATTTGATGGGTGTGCTGGAGATATTTGATGGGTGTCCTAGGACATATTTGATGGGTGTCCCGGAGATATTTGATGGGAATCCTGGATATATTTGATGGCTGTCCCGGAGATATTTGGTGAATGTCCTCTAGTTTTTTGATGGGTTTCCTGGAGATTTTTGGTCGGTGTCCT
>JAGDQP010075330.1:0-10173 GCA_022664845.1 Lepisma saccharinum | reverse complement strand
ATGCAATTAGCATAGCTAGTATATTGCAACCAGGAGTATGCGAATCAGAAAATACTTCTTTAGCAGTTCAAGGCGGCCCACGAGAAATATTGCTCAACTGAGCACAGAGAGAGCAATGTGGATTTAGATCGAACAAGAGCAAGGAAGCCCCGTTGATTTCTCCTGCCCGGGTGACATGTCACATCTATCAGCTGCGTAAAGACATGGATCTCTTAATTTTGATTTCTCAATCTATAAAGCAGATTAGCGCCTAAACGAAAGCAGATAGAGATAAACTGACTTCATATTTGGGATCAGCGATCTCGATTTTTTCGGCCATTTTTAATAATATTTTTTAACTGGCAGGTCCTTTTCATTTAGTTATCTTTCTCCATTTTAAAAATTCACTTTAGCGATTAAATTAAAGCAGGTAAAGAGAGACGGACTTTAAATTTGAAATCAGTGACTTCGAGCTCGATTTATCTGCCCGTTTTTAATTCGTTGACGCTAGAAATGCAAGTCATCTTATAAGGAGGTGGCACAGTCTGGGGAATTGAGTTTGTAAGAAAACTTTGTGTAGTAATAGTTTACCCTTCTAGTATTTTTGTACAAAAGCACTAAAGCGCACAATTCGGCCAGTTGCGAGGCAAAATTTCTATCGTATATATATAACCTGACCACCCCGCTGGTCTAGTAGTTAGCATTGCTGACTACAGATTGAGGGGTCGCGGGTTCTATTCCCGGCGCTGCCAAGGATATTTTCCAAGGCGTGTGGGTCTGGACCGGTGCCTACCTAATGTCGTGATGCAATTGGGGAACTGCTATGAATAAAAGATAGGGGTGATTACAGTAAGAGCTTAGGCTCTCCTCTCTCAACCCGTCTTTTCAGCGTGGAAGCAGTAGTCCAACCCACTCCCTCCGAGGAGAGGCCTCATCCAGTAGTGGATCAAATATGGCTGTAATTTATTTATTTATATATAACCAGAATGAATATTTCGTGCATTGAAGTATAAAAGAATACTAACTCGATGGCTTATGGAACCCGCAAGTTCATCGTCGCAGTAACAAACGTTCGCCACTGGATTGTATCCTGGGCAATATCAAGCCAGTTTTCATCACGAACACCTACTTCTCGAAAATCTCTTCTAATGTTGTCCTCCCAGCGACGGCTCGGTCTTCCAATGCTCTCCTTCCAACTAGGATAGAATATAATCTTTGTTTTTCCCCCATCCGAGCTATATGGCCTGCCCACCTTAGTCGTCGCGATTTCATTATTGTTACAACATCTGGTGAATCGTACAGTCCGTGGAGTTCATTATGCAGTCTCCTCCATTCTCCAGTCATCTCGTCCCGTTTCGGCCCGTATATCTTTCTCAAAACCTTATTGTCAAACACTCGTAATTTATGTTCATCTGCTAGGATCGTACTCCAACTTTCGCAACCGTAAAGTATTACCGGCAGAGTAACCGTTCTGTATATTTTCAATTTCCTTGATATTAATCGCGATGTTATAAGTCTTTGGACTAATAGAAACATGCTTTCCCCGATACTAAGCGACTTTTTATTTCTTCCATGACCTCATTTTTGCTTGTTACGTATACTCCCAAGTATTTAAATTTGTTTACTTTCTCTATGACCTCATCCCTAATTCTTATGTTTTTGTTTCCTTCATTCCCTGTGTTACGGCTTGTTATAATGTATTTTGTTTTGTTTATGTTTACCTGTAGGCCTATCTCATCGCACGCTTCTACTAAGACATCTGTGTTGCTTTGTAGTGCATCTATATCGTCCCCTATTAAATCTACATCATCCGCTTATACGAACAGTTGATTCAAACCATTCAATGATAGCCCCTTTTTGTCCCCTTTAATTTTTAAAATCACATATTCTAACGCAAAGTTAAACAGTAGTGGTGACAAGGCATCGAGTTGTTTCAATCTGTTGCGAATCTTGAAACTATCTGACATATTACCTATTCGTACTCTGTTTATGGGGTTGCTGAGACACATCTTCACTAGTTGAACCAATTTTTTCAGAATTCCAAATCGTATCAGGATACTGTATAACTTTTCCGTTTTGATAGAATCATATGCTTTCTTAAAATCAATGAATAGCTGGTGAACCGTCCCATTGTATTCCCATTTCTTCTTCAAAATTTGCCTCAAGGCGAAAATCTGGTCCAACGTGGATCTATTTCTTCTAAATCCACATTGGTGATCTCCAATTATTTCATCTACGTATACACTTAGGCGTGTTAAGAGAATATTACTTAATACCTTGTAACAGGTTGGAAGTAACGAGATTCCGCGGTAATTATTACAGTCCGATATATCGCCTTTTTTGTAAATCGGAACTATTATTGAGGTTTTCCATTCCTTTGAGAGCTTCTCCTTTCTCCATATAGTACTTATCAATTTATGTAGTTCCTTGATTAGTGCCGTTCCTCCTGCTTTAATTAATTCGGCTGGAATATTGTCTATTCCTGGTGATTTGAAAAATTACAATTTCTTTACCGATATTTCGATCTCGATCTCGCTAGGTTCGGGAATACACGGTTCTGCAGTATGGATTTCAAATTCCTCTGTTCCCCGTTGTGTACATTAAGAAGTTTGTAGAAATAACTTTCCCACACATCGACAATTTTAGTCGGATCCGCCTGAAGATCCTCCACGTTCATTTCTAATCAGTCCTAACTTCGGCTGGTAACCTTTTTTTAACGAGTTTACTTATCCCTTTGTATAGATCTCGTGTGTAAGAATACAAGTGGAGAAAAATATAACTAAAGTATTTTGTTATTCCAAAGTGAACGTGTTGAAATGTTAACAGTTTTTGTGGAAAAAAGTGTTTCACGAAATTTAGCTAGTTCGTAAAATCATTTTCCACATATTTATTGGTAGATACCCGTATGCACGTGGTATATGCGAGAAAAAACTGTATGTAGAGAAAGTCATCAAATGTTTTAATATAAATTACCGGCCAAAATTGTTAACGTTTCAATACGATCGTCTTTGGAACAACAAAATGTTTTAGTTATATTTTTCCTTCATTTGCATTCACGAGACTATCGCCACTTTGCAATAGAATATGCGATTATAAAAGCAAAAGAGAACAACAACTGACCAACATTGAAAGATTTCAACAGACTGTTCGTATACGTGGATGATGTAGATTTGATAGGAGACTATATAGAAGCATTAGAAAGTAACAGGTATGTCTTAGTTGAAGTCTGGTTTCGTATAGGACTACAGGTAAAGAAAACAAAATACATGTTAAATCAAACATGGATTATGAAGAAAATAGAAACATAAAAGTTAAGAATTAGATCATAGAAGAAGTAATCTTTAAATACTTTAGAGCAAATGAATGAAACGAAAACGAAGTCACGGAAGAAATAAAAATGTCGTATAGCATCGTCCAACGCATGTTTCTATGCAATCTTAACCTTGCTTGTAATATCAAGAAAGTTGAAATATATAAAATTTACTGATGAGCGATTATTTGACGGTAATACATTATTGTTGCGAGTACGATCCTGGCAGATGTTTGAAAATAAGGTTTTGAGACAGAGATACGTGCCGAAATGGGACCAGATTACCGGAGTACGAAGGAGATAATGAGGAACAGAACAATGTTTACGAATCACACGATATTTTAAGTATAATGAAAATCACAATGGCTGAGATAGGTAGGCATGCAGCTTGGATGGAGGAAAAGCAAAAAATATTCCATCATGGTTGGGAAGCCGGAAGAAAAGGGCTGTTGGGAAGACCAAGACTCGTTGAGAGGACAATATTAGAAGGGATCTCGGAGAGGTAGGTATTCATGCTGAAATCTAGCTTGAATCCAGTGCGAAAATTTGTTACTGCGGCGATGAACTTGCAAGTTCCGTAGGCTATCGAATTTGTTATTTAGTTCTCGATGATGATACCTGAGAAACTGACTGTTAACAGGAAAATAAGTTGCAAAGAGTAAACTGAAAAATATCAGATAAACTTTGGAGTATTATTCATTTCATTGAAACAGCCGTTAAAAATGGAATAACCTTTATGGAATTTTCTATATTTCCTATGGTTTGGCAGTTACGACATGGAATTTTGATAAGTAATGTTGCATCAGCACTTTCTTCAACTACCACTAATTCCAAGACCTTTGGATGGAGAGCATTGAAACCAAACAGCATATAAATGTGAATATGCAAAATTAAGTTACAGTATTCAGAAAAATAATGACATGTGAAATAAGCTAAGGAGGATCATCTAGAAAGTCGTAACTCGAGAATGTGGTAATTTTTTATTTTGTTGAAACTATTGCTCAATTCTATATAACATTCATATGTAAAACAATTTGATAATCTACACTGTTTGAGAGCTCCACAGACAAACTCGATCGCCAGGCAACACTATTTTTCTAAATATAATAATTCAATTCTGCATTTGTCAATTGTGTGTCACTTATTGGTGACTGATGAAACTGGCGACATAATTTTCGTTCCAGCGAAACTAAATTTCCTCACTGCAAAACGGTTGTGAATATTAAAAAATGTTTCTTTCAGGGTTGACTCATTTTTAATGAACTTTGAAACGAAACATTACCCCACTTCTTGTTTAAAATTTTCAAGTTCATCCTCGAAAAACTATTTTTTCTAAAGTACTG
Source organism: Lepisma saccharinum (assembly GCA_022664845.1). Classification (NCBI taxonomy): domain Eukaryota; kingdom Metazoa; phylum Arthropoda; class Insecta; order Zygentoma; family Lepismatidae; genus Lepisma; species Lepisma saccharinum. The sequence goes on along the minus strand of JAGDQP010075330.1, from coordinate 5,541 downwards.
GTTTCTCAGATATGACAATTTAAATCTGGATATGCACATATGATATTCCAATATTCTTGCAACTTGACGTCCAATCATTTCCGACATATTGGCACGGTACGGCCATTTGGAACCACCCTGTATATCTGGTAGACTTTTGATGTGACTAATAGAACTATTGATATAACTATTAGATTAAACCTTGAGATGCTTATACTTCTTGTTTTACATACACCCTTACTATAGGAATGGTAGTTGTTCTCAGAGTTCTGTTAATACAACTTCCTGTGTATTTTACAGGAATCATATTAATATGTCCATGCTATACCAACAAAGATTATGGAATTATGTGAACAAGAATTACACTTAAGAAACTTCCTCCGGGGTTCGAACCAGCGTCGTCAGCTCTATATATCAAAATGAAAGAAATGAAGTAACGTGACGCTGCACGCATGACCACGGATGGCTTTGCTTGACAGTCTTCAAATCGAGCTCGTATTCAAATGGAATCAAAGTAAAAATTATAAAAAAGCATCTTTTTATTTCTTTTTTGGTGTTTTGTACGTCTGTGAGCTTATCTTCCGTTTCCTGCTACCTTGTTAGATACTATACATATGGAAACCATGTTGTATTATTTGTTAGAAGTTTCAAAAAGAGTATTTAATGTCCCAGGTGAGAATAAGCAAAACTTCACCGCTAATGATTACGGATGTGTTAACATCGTCGTATTACAATTTATTTTATGACCAATAATTGCAAACAAAAAAAATCATTCTAATTACTTTCTTTCATATATTATTCACTACATTACCACTAGGTATATAGTAAACATTATTTTCTTCACAAAGATTAGTAGTCTGAAATTGCACTAATGAACTCATCGTTTTAAAAATCTGCGCAGTGGTCACTCATGCTGTTGCAAGGTTGCCACACACCTGAATTTTAGGACAAACTTTTTAAGAGCTGATAAATAGTGTGGTCAGTTAATGATTAAATGAGTGTACATAGATTCATATATATATATATATATATATATAAAAGACGGCAAGACTTAGAATAGCCACACATCAAAAACAGGTTACAGTGGAGCAGAGATTTTTGTCTTATTGTGCTTTAGAGCCATGCTAAATCCAATTATTTAAATGATGGCACGCACACCGATTGAACAGATTGTAGTGGAGCGAAGCACATATAAATATGCTGGTTTAGTACAGCACCGCTCTGCTTCGCTTTTCTCCACTCCAACTTGGTTTGTTAATGTGCAGCTACCCTAAAAGGGAACATGTCTTTCCAAAGATCTATGTTTTATAATTCTGTGTGTGTTGTGGGGTGAATAGCTAAGTAAATCAATCGTGTCTATCTAATTTGCTTGCTTGCATACTTGTTTGTTTCAGCAGTAAGCCATATGTATTGTCGGTAATTTTTATTTTCGTTTTCATTTAGCTTTAATAGAAGAGAGCAAACTAACGAATCTCCAGAGGAAAGCGTTGAATGATGCTATGCGTGATGGCAAATGCTTGCCTGCTGTGCATTCAAAGGAAGACATTTTTCCAGACACTGGAAGGAAGAAACGGTTTGTGCCAAAGCCAAGAAAAAGAAGAACTTGGGACACCATTGTTCAAACGGGCGCTTTTAAAAGAGAAAGATTTGTCCCTATGCATCCAAGGGGTAAGATTTGGGAAAGAGGTAACATTTAGTGTTATTGTGAATATACACTGCACGTCATAAATTAAAGAATTAAGAGAAAAAGTTGCACAAAGCACAACATATGGTATAATGTTATAAGCCAGAATCTATAACGAAAACATGAATGAAGAATGCATTCCGAGGCATGTGTGATGCAGGCATGCAGCATTTGCTTTACTATACTTTTTAGCGTATTAGTACATGGAGCCACTGAACTGTAATGCCGACGTGCTTGAGAAGTGGATAGGGGAAGGTTAATGAGTCGAAACAGTCCAATCTGGCAACAAGACATGTGGCCAATGAGTTACGGTGACGGGTCAATGCCAAGATTAAGCAGGGCAGAGGCAAGCTAACGTGTTTGTTCTTCACAGGTTAGCTAGCTGTAAACCACGTTCCAGACAACACAAATTTCCTTGCGAAGGCCGAACACGGTAACATCCGCCATTGATATCCGATATATACCCTCGTTATATGAATCCAACTGCATTCAGATGTTTCTGCCACCGGAAGACCTATATAAACAAGTACAGGCCAAAGGCAACTACACGAAAATGGGCTGGTGCTAGTGTGCATGGAGGCAGTTAATATTTCTGACTAATGAGTCCCAGTTTTCTTTGGTCTGGTGAGAAGTAGGAGCACGTTACCATTCTTCTAATATCGTTAAAAGAGATGGATATTAAGGTGCAGGTGTGCTTGTTTGGGATGGCACCACTCTTTAAGGATACACTGAGTTGTGTATGCCCCTATGCCCCCGCGTGGAACTATGACAGCTCAGCGATTAGGGAAAACATGTCGGATCGTCATGTCAACCCTTATGCACATGAAAGAAGTGAGGGATTCATTTTGCCAGGCAATAATGCGCGTCCCCACAGACCACGCCTAGTCAACCGGTATTTGGAGAAGCACCAAAGGACTCTCCGCCAACAATAAATCCAGTTACGGATGAAGTTGGTTGACATTCTTATGAACAACATGCAGCGTCGTTAAGGGTAATGTATTGCTGTTCGCGGTGATCATATCTCCTGTTCGTGCTTAACGGCGGTTTATTTTTTTAGTGGATCCTTAGGATCAGCCACTTCATGTGTCAAGTCACTATAGTCTTTGCAAAATTGCTCCACTTGTCTCTTAATTTGTTAGGTTTTAGCCCTGTATAGCGTATATGAAATACTTATTTAGTTACAAGTAACATTTGTTCACCAGAATTTGTTAATTTTCAGTCTGCTGTCAGTTATTTTCCAGTGTTCCCACTCACCTGGAGAACCTGGAATAGTCAGAGAATCCAGTTTAGCTAAAAAGTTCTGGAAAAGTCAGGGAATTTCACTAAAAATGTCTGAAAACCTGGAAAAGTCAGGGAATTTGATAGCTTATTGTTTGAAGTTCATTTAGCTACAGCAGACATTTAGCTCGTTTTTGAAATTACTTTGAGGCTGATGTGCCAACCATGAAGCAATTTAAGAAAAGAATACAGTGAAATATTTTGATGTATCTTTATTTTCATGCAACTATGATCTTTATTTTCCCTTGGAATTATGATATATATACAAAATGGGGTACCTGGAAATTTCTGAGTAGTGACTTGGAAAACCTGGAAAAGTCAGGGAATTTGATGTTGGCAAATGAGTTGAAATCCTGTTTTTGTAATTTACGCCGAGCAGTGTTTATACATATATATTCTGAAACAATTCCGCCGAATACTCCTTGCGCTCTTGTTACGTGGTTTGATTCGTTGTTGTTTGCGCGCCAGTGATCGTGGTGCTCTCAGCAGCAAGAACTAGCAACTGAGTGGCTGTCCCGCTAGTTGTTATTACACCGATTTATATACTGGTCTATTAATATAGTATGTCTTCACGACATTGATAATAGTGCTTCGGTTGGTAATGTATTGTAGTATAGTAGTTGTAAAATTATTTTTGAATTGAACTCGGTGGATTTATCCTAGCCGTCCGGTACATTGGAATCGTACCCAGTTGCACGTGCTATGACTAGACGCCATTTAGTGGTCATATTCAAATTCAAGATTCTATTTAAACATATTCTATATTTTGTTACAGAAGATTGCAAAATGAGACAATTCTACGTTACTGAAACAAAGGTATGAATATGCTGTCTTTGGATGCAAGATATTTGTATTGCTGTGAATGTAGCATTGTTTATTACTACCAGGCAAATTACGTAATGATTCTGAAATATGCTAGGAAATGTACGAGCCGATAATTCGCATTGTGGGTCAATCTCTTGTGGCCGTATTCTTTTTTGAACATCAAAATTCCCCTTGGACGTTGTTCAGTGTGAATGGTAATGGTAGTTTAATGTTTCGAAGATTGCACATAAAATTATTTGTGTATTAATTTGATTGAATCACTGGTAAAGTTTAAAGCACATGCTTGAGCATTGGCAAATAGTAGGCGGTATTAAAGATCAACTCTATGTCCGAGCACTAAAGAAAGGGCACTAAAACAAGAAAGGAAGGGTAGAGTAATATTTTACAAGTTGAATATATTTATCGTTATTTTGCACTGTTTAAATTCTATATTTCTTGTTGATTCTACTTTCTGGATAGTACGAATAAAATTGTTGTTGATATTCAATTCGTGCGTATAGTGTTCATACCTTACAGTCTTCCAAGTGGCAGAATAAGGATAATTATAATAATAATAATCTACACAGCGCTTTTAACGTGAAGACGCTATTTCCCTAATTTGTGTTGGCTTGGGATAATTTTCAACATTAACTTTAGTTGTAGTTATTCCACGCTGTTACAATCCCAACCCAATCACCCAAACTCCAACCGACGTCCCCGCGAAGCTCCCTCTGGTCCCAATCTTCAGGCCTTCCGAAAGCTCCTCAGACTGGTACACCCCATACTCACTGCGTGATCTGAAACCGAAAGAGTTTTCCCGTCGTGCCCCAAAACAGTCTACCGCAGACCTCCGAATCTCAACACGATTCTCACCAGAACTGAACTAATTCCGCCTTCTACGTTGGCGTAACCCAAACTCCTCTAACAATCCGCATCAACAACCATCGCTGCTCCTCCATATTACAACTTCTGCGCCTCCCCATACCTGAACACACTTCCTTCCTATCATGACTGCACTTTTGACGAAACCTTTCAAGTCAGAATCCGGAAAATCCTGAACTCTGACTCACCTGCCACAGTTAGAAAGCGATTGGTGCAGACGTACATCTCTATCTTTTCCGCCAACCATGAACCCGGCCTCGACAAAGATAAGGGGCTTCCCCCGTATTGGAAAGAGCGCAAGCCATAGTGCTGTTACTGCCCATACAATTCATTTTATCTTTATCTTATCTTTATGAACCCGGCTTCAACTGCCAGTAACTTCCTGCAGCGCAGTATCTTCTTCGCTCCGTCTGTAGTTGCACTTTTAGTCTTATTTTCCAATTTTGTTTCTTTGTTCTTCCATTCCCCTTCATCTTCATCATTTTTATTATTACATTTATTATTTCCCCCTCCACTCTGATTCTTTACCCTCTTATTCCTTCAGGAAGCACCTTAACTGCTCCTAGTAACCTTCGCATTTTCTTCTCCATTTGGTGTTTTCTCCAACCCATCTAGTCATTTTCCCGCCTCCATAACCTGGCCACAATATTACCCAGCATCAGTCTGCAAAATGGCGTATCCTTAATAACACAATTACCGCTCCTGTCCACTCTGTCCATTTTCTCTCCTACTATTTGAAAACGCTTTTGCGAAATGTAACTGCTGTTCTTTTGTGTTTGTGATGTTAATGTACACCTGTCTTGGCATTTTAAAATATAAGTACCTTTTTTACCATCTTATATACCAGGTGCGTAAATATGAAACCGGAATTAATGTACAGCAAAGACACAGTGTTTGGGTGACAATGCTAAGAA
>JAGDQP010075329.1:0-10173 GCA_022664845.1 Lepisma saccharinum | reverse complement strand
CTTTTGCTTTTCAATTCGTTGCTTAAATATGAACAAACTTATTTTAGAATTTTTCAACATTTCTATCTGCGGGCCATATTGTCAACATTAATGAAAAATCTTTGTCTTTGCAAACTGAATTTTCGTTTAAATATCAACATGGGAAAGACTTGTCAATTCATGCGATAGGATTTGAAACCACACTTCCTTAGTTTTTGTGTTTGAATATGGGATGTTGGATTCACTAATTTACTATAGTGATACTATCACAGACACACGTGAATACAAAAATGTCACATCTCACTTAAGTTTTGTTTTTGTGCCTATAGTCGTAGTTACATTTAGAGCAGCTTGTCTATCCGTACTAACAACTGGATCAAAAGCTTTAATTTCCTACTATCTTTTTGTCAGTGATATGTATAAATTTCTGTGCTTGAAACTTCTGTACGCTATGCCAAGTTCTCTGGATGGTGGTTAAATGAGCTGCTGGATAAATGAACGCATGTAGCAATGCACTGCATGTAGCTACTTCCAACAATTCCACATTTGCGTACTACGATGCTTAATTTTCTTATCTGTTTGGGAAAATCAAGTCTGTATAGGGTCCACGCATTTAATACAGCGGCATATGTTTAGTAACAACTCTGTTAGCATAATAGCTATGTCAAAGCTAACACCTGCAATATTTCTCGTGATCATTCGCGTGTTAATTGATATGTTATATGACCCACTTCCCATGTCCGTGGCGGCTCCGATCGTCATTTACCCCACAATGAAGCCTCCCCACCATTCCAAACTTGTTTACTACTAAATTTTATTTCCTTGTAGTTTTATGAACTATCAGGATGTTCTTCAACTTTGGAATCGCTCTTTATAACACAATTCGACCGACATACTTAAAGGGATAATAGTACGTAAATAAATAAGGAAAAAAGTTTTTGTGAATTGGGTGAAAACTTCGGAAGCATTTCGGAACTGTAAATTTCTGGTACCATGGGAAAATGAACTTTAGAGGTTCATTTTTCCAATACAACTAACAGTATATCTGATGAGAATATGTATTGTACTGCTGCCCAAAACACATATTCCAAAATGTGTGAAAAAGATTCTCTCAACTCTGTATAATAGCGGTGATTACGTATATTATCCCTACTCACATGAAAAGTCGAATCATTCACGTTCATTTCGACGTACTTTATAGAATTTATGGAAGAACAAAAAGTTGTGAACTACTGTCGTTAAAGATAACTGTTTGATACGTTACTATGTTATGTTGTTATACTTCTAGTATTCAATTTAATTAGAATGCAAGCTACTGAAATACTATAATAGTGTCTAAATTAATAAAATAAACATCACGTTAGTTGTAATGTCAATTTTTCCTTATTAATATTAACTGAAAAATTATATTTACCAAACCGATAATTTAATAACTACAAAAGTTAATATCAATGTATTTATAGCTAACTAGACAGAAAACTACCACTACGAAAATAGGAGAGACAGAAACAAGATAATTACATTTAATTCTGAGAAGAAAACTACAGTTTTATTTCTAGTGATATTAGAAACATTTTAATACCATAATCCTTCACCATAACATAAATTATACATATTTTTTACTCCACACATATTGGCGGTATTTTGTTCTGACTACATATTGGATTTTTGTAATAACATACACGCACAACACATACATACAGGAAACTATAGAATACAGGAAAAGGTAGTACATGAAAAAAGAGAGAACATTATGAGAAAAACACTCCGATGAAATGTTCGAATGGCGAAGTAACACATTTAGACCATAAAATCGAATTAAAGCGCCTCGGATATTACATACATGCACACTAATAGAAATATCATTCAACAAAATTAATATATTGTATTTTTTAAATTATTAATATCATACAGGTTACTTGAAACCAAAGGTGTATGATTTAGATACTGTAAAATACTGTAGAGAGGTAACACGAGAAGGTACAAAGTAAGTCAAGCTGATGGAAAGTAGCCAGTGGTCGCACATCATACATAACTTCGGATACGAAACTCTAACGTTGAGACGTACGACTCCAAACTATTTCACATCACCTTTTAGATCAGCATCTATAACATTATCGCCATAAATTCTACAGTAACCTCGGTAAGCTACTGACTGAACCTATGCTACTTCTTATTCATCCACAGCATAACTGTCCAATGCACTCTACGACTACTTCACGATCCTCATGACCTGCCAGTTTACAATGGCTGCATAGATACTCGATGTGTCCTGATGCATCCACCATCTCCTTCCAGCGATCATCATCGGAAGCCAAACATACTTTTGTGTTGTAATTTTCTGATACGTCCATGTAAACAATATCTTGTGGAATGTATTACGAAACAAAATATTGCAGTTGCTGTTAAACATTCAAGGGGGCTTTCAACATACTGTCCTCTATAAACGACGAAGATATGTAAGTTTACAACCAATTTGTTGAAATGAATACACAATAGAAGGCTTCCCGATGAAGCGTTCCAGGCAAAATGTACTTAGTTCTTACAATATCCAGTCTCTATATTGTAGAAATTTACCTATAATTTCATTCAATTTTTCTAAACACTAATGTTAGTCTCCCAGTTATCCAATAACATCAATAACTGATGTTTTGTTCTCCCGAACTCTCTTGTGAAAGTTTTTGTTAATTTATTTCTACATGCTGCTAGTACATCGAGCGATGTTATAGTTTCCCCTAGAAACGATCGTATTAAATTTTGTTCATTATAAGCATAAAGTTTATCAAAAAATTGTAGAAGGAAATGTGAATCTAAAATGAGTGCCTGCTTCTCAGCAACTGTCAATGGTGAGAATATTGTTTTGAGCCTTTTATCAGAACTGATCAAAGGAGAAGGCTCTGACAATACAAACACCATAAAATAGTGTTCCAATATTTCACGACTGAGCCAGTTTCTGTATTCACTAGGAACTTGTTCCCAGAATAGAATATAAAGTTCTTCGTAATTGTAATCCTCCCAATCTTTCATTTTATGCAATATATTTGACAGTATTTCTAAATATTCTGTATCTCTCAATAAATCTTTCATACTTTGTGCTACGAGGATGAACAGCTGTTGCATAGGCCAATTCAGAAAATACTCTAATATAAAAGATGATACCAGTGAACCATGGACATCTTTGCTACAGATATCTATTTGTTGATCTCGTTTCATTTTTGTGAAAATAAAGAACAAGCTATCCAACATCTCTGTCAAACAAGAACTTCTATATGAGCAATTACGGGCAATATCTTCTAAAGCGGATGTTAATTTGCCATCCCTTCCTTCATTGCTGAAATGTTGCAATATGTATTTAATTGCTGTTTTATTTCGAAACACATCGCCAAATGTAAATGCATTACGAAACGTGTCACCCACAAAACTGACATGAGGTGAAGAACTGTCAGAAATAACTTTCCTTCTCATTTGAAGACTCCAATACTTCACCAAAAATGATTTCCTCTTTTCGTTAGTTGCAAAATATCTGTAGGATTCGTCCAGTTCCTGCCACAGCAAAGGAATATCATCTTGAAGACAGTAAATACAGGCCAACGCATAACGTATCTTCACATCCAGAGTCTGATTCTGAAGTAACATTTCAGCTGTTGCTTTCCTGTCAATTGTGCCTGCTGATGACCAACAAAATTCACTTGGATGTACAAAACCACTACCACATCTAACATGGAAATCCATCCATTTTAAAATCTCAAACCCAATAGGTTTAATAATTACTAACAATTTAGATTTTAAACCATTCGGCAGAGAAATTAATTTAGCTTTTTCTAGCACCTTAAACTCTATTTCCACCCAGCCTTCGACAAGTTCATGCCAATCGCGAACAAAATTGAATTTGGATATGAGATTTCTAACAGACGCGTTATTCCAAAGTGATGCTGCTAATACAACAAGAGTCATCCGTTCGAGCGGGAACATTAAATTACAGTTAATTTCCATTTCTGTAATTGAACTAAATTGATATTACTGTCTTAAATAAGCAAGAATTAACACTCTATGCAATATTGGTGACCAGAAAATTATCACTCCATATACATATTCAAGTCTCTAGATCTTCTTCTTGCTTACGTGAACAATAAAGGCTATTGTTGTTGATTTAATTATATCGATGGTAGTCCTCTTAGAAGATCGTGTAGTCATAAACTACTGCTTAGAAGAACCCTGAAATTAAAGGAGAAAATGTTTTGGTAAGAATGAATTAAGTATTATGTAAAGAGTATCAAAATATAAGATACAAAATTTAATTCATATATATCGTGTGCTAGAAAAAAAGCGGATATAAATTATACTCCTCAGAGCCAGACTCATGTTAGTCCAATTTTGGCCAAAGTGTGATTACTACAGTTTTGTACAGTGTTCGGAAGTCCTCACATAATGGCTGCATGATTCTTGTTGTAAACATGTTAAATCATGTAAAGTAGGCCTATTACAAAGTTTATTCATTTAGTTTCTGTGAAAGAAAGTAGTTCATTTTATTTCTTGAAAACAAGAATATGTGACTTACGCGGTTCTGCTCTCAGACACAGAATTATGCTATGGTGCAGGAACAAGAAGGAAGCAATAATCGCCAAAAATAAGGACGAGTCGATGAATGCGTAGTTAGAAAAATACAAGTCGAAACTAGAGGATAACAAACTTAAACGCTCTATATTTCCAATACCAGAGAGGAGAGCTGGCTACCGTAATTGACTTCAAAGTTGCTTTATAAAATTCATATTCCAAAACTGTGCAATAGTTATGCAAGAGATTTCCCACGGAAAGATTCACAGAAATTATTTTAATTAAACGTGTGGTGAGCTAAGGACGAATGGAACGATTTTCGAGCACGAAACAAAAGTTCATTTTTTCCAAGTCGTTACTTAAAACAAATCCATATCTCAAAACGATTTCTTTAAAAGAATGTGTCGACGCATAGCAACAAGAACACAATAATCACAAGTAATAGAAAATTGGTACTTGTTTTTAATGGAAAATAACTCAATTGCCAAGTTGGATGATAATGAAAACATCGAAATTACTGCAGTGTAGGGTAAAAGACGACCGCTATGGTTGAGTAGGTATAGGACTTCAGTTGGCCAGTCACATATTTTCGGCTTTAAATCACTTCTGAGGAAGATCGTACAATTTTAAACGTTAGCTCTAAATGAAACGGGAAGATGCTGATGTTATTAATTACAAGAAACATAAATACAAAATAATAGTTATCTCATTCGGTTCCAAGCACGAAAACGTAATGCATTAACTTCAATAATAATTAAGAAATTGAAAAAATAAACAATTTCATTATAAATTCAGTTGGCGTGAAATTTGAAATGCATGTTTAGACTTGAGTAGTCTTTACATTTGAACGATTAGATTGTGAAAATGTTGAGATCTGCTTATTCTAAACACACAGAAAGCTAAACGTGAGTGATAAAATGTGATCGCGTCACATGTTCATTATCCAGGAATATTAAGTTTTGAGACGAGAATTTTAAAACGATTCATCCGCTATTCCTTCTAAACAAGGGTAGAATGGAGTGATAATCCCTAGAAAGGGTTAAATATAACAAGAGTTCTCATGCCTTTACATAGCAAAATATCAATCCGGTTTTCCTCAGTCATGCCAGGTAAATGTCGAGAATGTACCTTCAACTTAGGCTTTCGCCGACACTTTTTCACACACTTTTTTCTATTGTATCTCGTCCTGGGCCATAGATGCTTAAAGGCTATAATTATTTTTTAATCAGAAGCGCGCAGTTACGATCTCGAGATCTGCATCTGTAACGAAAGAATCAACATATACTCGGTGAATTAACTTCAGCATTAACTTGTGGTGACATCATCAATATGGAGGCCACGCAGAAACACCAACTCATACTTAAATGATAATATATTCTCGTAGAATTAGGACAGAAACTTCATTTTGCGCCTTAATGAAGTTAATGATTGGTCTCAGTAATTCAAGTTGACATGGTATTCATATACCGCCGCCACATTTAAATATGTCAGCTGGTATTAAAACAGTATTTTTGATACTTGTATTCCTTCATCGGCAACTGACAATAAAACTCTCATAGATACCGAAACTCACCATGGGGTAAATGTGATAAAGCATTACCTAAGATTTCTAAAGATACATCATTGTTATACGTTCAAAATTAAGCGAGCTGGTCGATTTCGTGGTACAGTGCGTTGTGCTTTGCCACGAGTAGCATGGACTTGACTGTATTTCATTGCCGCTGCTATAAATATTTACTGGTTTCAAAGAAAAATGGAATGGCTGCTTTATTTTCAACTAGTATATATAATTAATGTCTTGTAATTTTTAACAGTATTTATTTTCTGCCGGTATGTATTCTGTACGATTTGTAAGAATTTTCAATGTATATGTATGTGTGACCGCCCCGCTGGTCTACTGGTTAGTGTTGCTGACTAGGGATTTAGGGTCCGGGTTCGATTTCCGGCACTGCAAAGGATTTTTTCCAAGATATGTGAGTCTGGAACGATGCCCACCCAGCATCGTGATGCAATTGGGGAGCTACTATAAATAAAGATAGTGGCGATCACAGTGAGAGCTCAGGCTCTCCTCTCACAGTCCATCTGGTCAGCGTGGGAGCAGTAGACCATCTCCTACCTACGGGGATAGGCCTCATCCAGTAGTAAATCGAATATAGCTGCGATTTATTATTATTATAATTATATATGTATATTCTCAAAAGGCTTGTGCCACTAAATGAGAGGAAACCCCTTAATTCCTCTTACTAAAGTTTATGGGAACCGACTCAGGTAGACGCCTAATATCCAATCGAACTACTTGATGAATGAACATGGATGGGCTGCTCACCAACCCGCATTAGCGGACAGCGTAGTAAGTCAAATATCTGCATCCCTCCTTTCTTATCACATGAGATTTATAGAAATGGGGAGGCGTTCATCCACCAGTCGATGGAAACGGCTGAATATGATGATTAATTATTAGTTTTAGATATTGAGCACGTGTGTTTCCACGTTTCCTTGTATATGATCATTACAATCATGTCTGGTGCTATTTTGTTTACTTCCTTACACTCTCGAACATCATACATGCTGGAGATGAACAATTACTTTCTAACAATGGATCCTGTAATGGAAGTGTTGTGTTCGATGAGCTTCCCAAACGAACTTTACTTAAACTTCATATAATTCTCCGGCTAGCAAACTTATTGTAAGCTGTCATTTCTCTTGTAGACACGTTCCAATACTTCCATGTTATTTCTGTAGAAATCCTTCACTCGTATATCAAGCAAAATCTAATAAATCCATATATTAACACAGATAACGACTTAATAAAGAGCAAAGGTCACCCCTACTTAACATGCGGATTTATTTGCTGCGCACAGGCGGGACCACAATTGGTTATAAAACACTGAACCTAAGGTGTCACATTTCAGCAGTGCTTTTATCAGCATCTGATCAAAAAAGAAGACTAAAAGAGTTTTGGAAGTTTCGGAACAGCGTCCCCTGTCTTCTTTAGGGCTTGAGAGATTTTCTTTAGGGCCGGGGTGTAAACTTTACAGGAAGGGAAGCCCTTGTTGAACGTTGATGGGTATAGTGCAAAGATGTTCGCGACAGAGGAAATGTACTGCGAATGATCATGAATTATGAAAAAAGGGTGTTAGCCATAAGACGACTGAATGGAGAGTAAACATAAGATCTTGCTTGTACGTAGAATTTGAAGAGTTCTTTGACTGCATATTGGAATTCTCGGAGGATGTTTTCTCTATCGAAAGGAAAGACGTTCTGGAATGATAGCAGTTGACCTATAGTTATAGATTGGTTGACTAATGTGACTGGTGGGTGTACAGTATGCTCTTCTGGGATCCTGAGAGGAACTTGGAAACCAGGGGTGTCAGGACATGAAGTAGGATGATGGCCTTTGCATTTATAACTGAAAGTTGGATGAGTCTTGGCAAGTGTTGCATTTAGACGCTTGTTGTAAATTCGTGGTCTTTTATTTGATGTGAGCCGGTGCAATAGTCACATGTCGGTGTGTCTGGACAGTTCTTGTTAAGATGAGTATTATATTCCTGACAGCGTTCGCATCTTCATGGGGTGGCGAAGATGTACGTGAATGCTCGACCCTTCAGCACTTTTGGTAAATGTAGGCTTCCTGATAAAGAACGTTATTTATTGTAGGCTGATGATTTGTCAGAAGTCGAACCCTATAACTTGATGTTCGTTCCTTGGTTTTTATTCTGAAGCATTTGCGGATGATCTGGACTTCAAAGCATGTAACGTATGACTCCGCTCCTCTGATAACAACATACAGCATGGGTGATCTTGCTAGTGATGGTTGTTGGACTGGTTTGTTGCCCAGATTGGTGAGTTTTACATGAAGTCCAAATATTTCGAAACTGCATTTATTGCGGATTGTACTCGCCAAGTTTATGTCAGGTGATTGTATAACAGTTCCATTTCTGGTTGGTATAATTCTAGTGATAATGGCTCTTGTTAGAACGTACTTCAGTAGCTTTTGAAGAAGTTATTTTGGAGCATGTAGTTGAGTATCGTAGTTAGTGAGAAGAAAAAATACTTGGTTGCTGAAGAAGTAACTGAATATTGATAGTTGGTCTTTTCGGAATCAGAAGCTGTCATCTGTATATCAGAGTCTTGACGATGTGTCTTCTTGTTAGGCGATTTTGAACTGCCTTGTAAAGGTGAACAGTTTGAGTTGTACATTTACATATTGACGACAAACACACTAAAAATAATCCAAGTCCAGTCATGTTCGTTCTGAACACTCTTGTTTTTACTGCTAGAAATAAACACACACTTTTCTTCAATCCACTTGTTTACGTACGTACGATAAACTTCTCAATGTTTATCCAAATTAAAATCCTCCTTTCCTTTCACTTGACCATTTATTCGCAACAAATAAAATTGTCGACCGCCCTAGCAGCCGGAACAAACATTAAATGATTTAAATACTCAACTTGCAAAGTTAGCTATTTGTGATCTACAACGTTATGTGCAACAGTAAATGATGAAATTCCATGTAACAATGACGTTGAAAATGAGAAAACTCTGACATTACCCTAATTTTTATTTAGTCTTATACGAGTTTTCATTTCTGTATTAGTAATTAGAAGGGAAATATTTAAGTTATAAATGTCATAATTGAATATTTAGTTAGCTAAGATATCTATCATAATATTGGTTAGCGAGTAAAACAAATGAACAAAGAAATATCGGTATTCTATGAATTCTGTACATAAAAATATTCAGCTAACGATCTAACCGCCACATTCTTTTTAAATATGTCACAACGACTCTGTATATACGCTATTGTAAACAAAAAAACTATTACCAATTTTCATCAAAAGGAAAATCGTTAATAGATATTCATGATTCCCAATTATAGTAATCAACCACTACGAGATTGCAGACATTATTTTTACATTCATATATAAAAGACACAGAACTACGCTTTAACAGTGCAACAAGTGTATGGAAAATGATAAACTTAGTTAAACATGTGTAAAAAGTAAACGAAAACTGGAATACGAACTAACAACGTGATGGAACTATAAATGATATAAACAAAAACTAAAAAAAAACTAGTAAGCAAAGACGTTGGAAACCGACGAAGCGAAAAATACAGTCTTTTATGTTGGAACAGACTTTCGACATTAATGTCAAGAAAAGATATTTTGGTGTTGTTGTGGAATGATTTTTGTGACTAGGTATAATAATAATCGCAGACAGTTGGAAACAATGACTATTTTACAATGTTTTAAACTTTGATACAAAACTTTAAGGAGCTTGTGACAGAAATATGAACAGTTAAAGTCAGCATTCTTAACATTGCTACAATATGTACTGAACTGCTATTGGCTACGCTTTTTTTTTATTATTATTATTATTATTATTATTCCAAGGTGAAGGATACGTAACAAGGAAATAAACATGGAATGTAAGAGAGTGGTGTGTTTGAGCCCTGGCGGCGCCAGGGCACTTATTTCCATGGTCTGGCTCCGCCAGGGTACTTTTTCAGGCATATATTTAATTTTCCTTGGTTTCAATTTGAAATCAAAGGTTCTGCTCAATCATGTGAATGTGAAACTAATTTCTGATCGAACATATTCACTCAAGAAATACAACAGTAGGTTGTTTATCTCA
>JAGDQP010075328.1:0-10173 GCA_022664845.1 Lepisma saccharinum | reverse complement strand
CCGGAGAGTCGCAAGTGTACGATAGTGTATTCGGGTCCATCAGCGGACAAGAAATTGTTTCTAAGATATGTAGACAATCATTATGATGTTACTGAAATCATCATTGCGTTTTTATGTCTTACTGGTTATTGTTATCACTGTCTTACACCTTATGAAAAACACCGATTCCATAAATGAAAATATTTATGCGGTCATTGTGAAGAGTATCATGACGACATTGATAGTAGTGATGAAATATCGGTATTATTATCGTACATTTCCTAATCGAACCTCTTATCATAAACACAAATCCAAAGCCAATGGAAAACCTGTACGTTATTATGTGCTACTTTGTCCTCAGTGTGGGGTGAAAATCGATAGATGTAACAGGAAAACAAGACATGTATGTGGTGAACATTACTGTAAACTGTGTAACATTCACGTTGCTCAAACCCATGTCTGTTTTGTTAAACAAAGCAAACCAAAACGAGTTGAAGATATCTTAAATATTATCTTTGATGTAGAAACGACGCTACCAGACATGTATAAAACGGAGAACGTGAACTTCAGGCAAACTTAATTTGTGAATCTCACCGGTGTTATAAATGTAAGAATATAAAACAAAATTATACTTGGGGTAATGTGGTAATGCAGGTCAGAGGAACTTTCTATTTCATAATATCGAAACATTTGTGATTCATGTCCTAGAGCAGCATCCCAAGTTTCAAAAAGTTGTAGGGCTTTCACACATTGGGTCTCGTTTTACTAGTAGCACGATGTATTATGGAAAAGTAAAATTTGTCACCTCTCATTTTAGCTCAGACACAATAGATTATACAGCTAAGTGAAAATAATATCATTTTCCGTGATACATACTTGTTAATGGGAATTAAATTAGCTGTGCTGCCTAAAACTCTTGGTTTAGAAAAATCTGTCAAAAAAGTGACTTTCCGCATTTGTTTAGCACACCAGAAAATCAAAGTACGTTGGACTGTTCCCCAAACTCGAGTTTTACAATATTGAATTAAAATCGAAAGAAAGGTAAAAGGAATTGCTATCTGGCACAGGGAACATTTTTTTCAAAAGTGGGCTTTCGATTTCCAAAAAGAAAACTTGGAATAGTGGAAGAACGATGTTTTAATTTTAACACTGGCATTGATTCAATTTTCGAACTTTATTGAAGAACAAACTGGTGGCAAACAGTGTTTCCTGCAAGCAAGTATCATTGCCTCGTGTGCAATGGAGTTCTTTCGTTCCCGCTACCTTAAAGAAAATACCATTCTAATCATCCCGCCCTTAGGTTTCCAGCATCGCGACCAGCAAAGTAAGACGGCAAAACATTGATTGAAATATATGGAATATAAAAGTAACGTTAAATTGCGAACGGCAGAAAATAGAGGTGAAGTTCAATTTAAGCGGTTTAAACTGGATGGATATGATAAGATAAGCCGTACAGCTTACGAATTTTATGGCTGTCAATGGGCCGGCCGGCCATACTTGTATTACTCAATTTCGCCATCATTGTCTTGATGATGACGGACATACCTTGCTGAATCGGTACAGAGCAACATTAGCCAGGCAGGTAATTCTGGATGAAAGTTACAAAATTAAAGTTGTGTCCATATAAGAACATAAGTGGATGTGGTTTGTTCAAACATCTCCTGAAATTCAGTTTCATAAGAAATGAATATTGTGAAATGGAAGATCCATTATATCCTAAAGATAGATTTAAAATAGAACGTACCGAATGCTTTCGTGCCTTATATGCGTAACCTCCCTCTATCCCTGGGCGATGTTCAAGAAACCCATGCCGACAGGTAAAATTATATTTCATAAAGGGAAAACATGTCTCAATCAGCTACTGTCCATAGATTGGTTCACTGCAAGGAACATCCTCCTAAAATCTTGGTAAACTTTTCTTGTGATATAATGCACATAAACATCTCGTCTTTTGTTTGTGTCGTTCAAATTGTGACTCCTATAACAGGCAACAAATTATTAGTGACGTATAAGGACCTTGAAAATGAACATTTACCTCATACCTTCACTAATGTAGGAGTATCATCCTTCATATGATCTTCTGCTAAGGTTCGGTTATATAAATTGCTGGACAGTGTTGGTATGGAACGTTTAATTTATTGTGATACATACTCAGTTATATGCGTGCAGAAGAAAGATGAACCATTATTGCTACGTAATGGGAATTACCTACGACAATTAAACAATGAAATAGAAGACGAGTTGGAGATGCAAAGGTTTATTGGTGCGGTGCAAATAATTACAGTTACGCTATAAAGAATCTAGTTACTGGTGAAGTAAAGTGTGTTTGTAAAGTTCGTAGTATAACTTTGATATACCGTGCAAGACAGATATTAACTTTTTATCACTTTTATAACTTAGTCAGTGAACAGTACGATAGTTGTCAAATCTTTAGTCCAAATAATATATTGGGCAGATCTCGTTAGAAAATTGTTTCATAAGCTTAGACGAAAACACACCGATTGGTCAATAATAAGAGGCGTCGGTTTGATCCTTCAAACAAATATTATTGCACCTTTCCGTATGGATATTGTAGTGAATAATGTCTGTATAATAACAAAATACTTTATGTATAAGTTACAAACTGCAAAGTTGTGAAGCAAAAATTTTATGAAGGAAAAACTTTTCGTGAAATGAAAAACGTAAATTAAAAATTTAAGAAAATAAAAACTATAAAATTTGATGAATTTTTTTAGAAAGGTCTTTTGTAAACTAAAAACAAAATAAAACTTTTCAATATGAAAACTTTCTGTAAACATTTTTTTCAAAAAGTAGTGTTGGGAGTTTCCTTTCAAAACAGTGTTGTTTTTTCTTTGCCAACAGATGGCATTGAAATGCTATTTCTCAAGTAGTGGTAGATTTTGGTCTATCAGCCCAAGAAAAACTCCCGTGGGGAGGGAGACGGAGAAAAAGAAGTCTTCCGAATGCAGAAGGGTCTGTGAGGTCCAGCAGTGAGTGAAACAGGACAGTGCGCGGAGATTAGTTACAAGCTTGTGCTATAACATTACAATGTACACCTAAACAATGTGAGCAATAATCGTTCTTATCATGATCATGAGCATCATTATAGCGATCACGCATTGACTCGAGTGCTACGAATACAGGTCAATATAAAATTCAATCTGAACAAAGACAGTGTTATTTTGTGTTCTTACGAACAAGCAACAAAACTAACAATTATATTTAATCTATCAATAGCAGATTTCATTATCAGACATCATTCTTAACAAGTGTTATTTCATATATCTTTCTTTATTATGTTATATTTAATTATGTCATTGAATCGCATTAATCAAAAACTCGTGTATCCGTGGATGCGAATCCCCTATGTCATCCACAGTCTATTAAAATTTAATAGTGGTCCTCCGATATCTTTGCAATCAAACACACCGCAATAAGTATTTCTCTGTACATTTTTATTGAAACAAAAACAAAAATGTAATTTTTCTCGTGAAACAAAAACAAATAGGAAAACAAAACATTTTGTTATTTAGCTACTGCATGAATGTTTTAAGAGTTGGAAAGTTGCAAGCAAAAAGTTGTTCGTTACCTACAAAAATGCAATGACTTGCACTCTACTGAATAGAGTATTCAACACTGTATCAAGATACCAGGAAGAAAAGGTAAATCAAAATACATTGTATGATGATTTTTTTATTGAAACATATTTTACAATGTAGAAGAAAAATATATAGATCACAATACTTTGTGTAACTTGATCTTTTATGTATCGTTGTTTTTATATTGTCTCAAACCATAATATTTTGTACCACTTGACATTTTTATTAAAGCACTATTTGTACCACTTGTATGAGAACATTTAAGAAAAAGCAAGACTGTTCAATAGTTTGTATCAAATTGTGCAATCACACTATTTTGTATTATTTGGAACTGTTCTAGTCTTTATATATCTTACTTATGCACAACAAAATACTGGCTACTATAAAATCGATTGTTTTATTTCTATTCCCAAAAGTTACAATGAGTGAAAATCTTTGTTACTGGAAGTCCATGGGCGTAATTTATATTTCACCAATAAGATTAAGAGTATTCAGACTTTAAATTCAGTCTGTCACCAGTTTCTTATAAGTTGTGAGAAAATTTCAGAGAACTTGGACGGAATCAGTGTGGGTTTCCGTAAATGTTCTATATATTTGTTCAAACGCATAAGCAGTCGTTAATATATCCACCATACGAAATCATTTCCTTGGATAAGTCCAAACACTCATGGTAAGAGTCAAAAGTAATATCATGAAAGCACTGGTCACAAACTATACTGAAACAAAGTGACAGTTCCTTAATACTTGCCAACACACATTCAGGGACCACGTCTGCAAAAGTACAGTCACAACTAGCCATTCTCCCTTGTTCCTGATTTACCTGAAGCGGACTAAGTCCAAATTCAATCCTCTCTGCAATTTATTGGATTCGTCAACCAATCAGATAATTTTTAGTTCAAATGACGTCATTGCGTACTGTATGAGGTATATGTTTTATTAACCGTCGTTAAAATTATGCAAGTCTACTCAGCATGGTTACAATGGAGGCATTAAGATACTATACATTCAGCCTAATGGTTATGCAATCCAACACCGCACAAGTGTATTATAGCTGGTATATGAGGCAGCGGTGGCCACTTCTTAAACTTCGCGTTCATTACTTTTATTCCTTGCTATCAGGAGTGGTATGAAATCTACCATTACCAGCGACCAAGTTTGGCTCTTGATACGTTAGATGGAGTCCAACACATTTTAACACGTTCCGCTCGTCGGAAGCTGTGTAACATTTTAACTGACTATATCTCTCTCCTCCCCCTCTCCCGCTCTCCTTCTCTGCCTATCTGCCTGCTTGAACAAATACAAACAAATGGTGGCGGGACGATGTGCTTCCTTAGTGACAGAGAACAGTGCCATCTGTGTTGTGTATGTGTGGATTTTCTTAAGGGCGACTTTCAACAGCCGTGATGCGGGGAGTGTTACATCGGTCTCCGTAAAAATTATCTCGACCAGTGGCGGTGATAAAATATGGAGGATCCTAACATTCAAATCAGGTAAGTACATAAAATCAGGCTGCCGATTTGTGAAAACCAGTTCTCTATTTCTATTTGTCTTCTGTCCAACACTTTAAAGACGTGTGAACAAATACCACAAGACCAGGCTATAACTAAAATTAATCTGTTTCCAATATACATTGGAACAAATAAAGCATTTTTGCAATTGCGGCCAGTCACCGGATAAGGCGAATGGCAATAATAGTTTGTCATTCCATACCGTATAGACGGAATCTACAGTATAATTACCTGTGCAAACATTTGAATCGTAACCTGAAACACGGCTACAATCAATGTATTTTCGTATATATTGTATAAAAGTGATTCCTAGGAGTCTTTCGTTTTGAAAATCTAAGCAATCAGACTCTTGTTACTGTAATTACCCATAAAAATAGTATTTTGTGATTCAAATAACTGTTTCAAATACTATAAATATAACTTTTCATGCTATATTATTCCAGAAATCGATTTTGTCAAAATTAATTTATTGTATTTTGTATTATCTCTCATACAAATTCATAACATGGAAAGAAAGCATAGATCGCGAAATAATAAGAAAGGAATGAAAAGCATCATAATTTGTAAGTGTCATACTATTCAAAGAATATAAACTCGGAAATAAAATAGCAACGACGGAGAACGTGTATCTTAGGCAGATTTCCAGGTTTTGCATATAGTCAAAGAAACTGCTTGACTTGGTAAACCAGGGAAAGTACAAGCTACAACTCATTGTGACGTAAAATCGAATGTTGTGATGTTTTAAGTAAATGACCGAGGTTATTGCAACCTGCCTCGTCACGGGTAGAAACCTTTAAAATGAAGTGTTGTTAAACTCTCACCCCAGACTTCGATCTTAATTTTCAGATAAGACACAGGAGACTACAGCATGGTCCAAGTAAGTAAACATGTAACTTTGAATTGAAGCTGATAATATCCGTTGTTGACTGAGACTTAATTCCTCACTTTGCAAAGCCTTGGCTATTACTTGCATTTTGTATTTAGTATTCCGATTGTTATACTTTGCCAAACTTACACGTTCTCGAAGGATGTTTGTATTTAATCTGAATTGTCAGTATTTGATTTCAACTCAATTTATATTAACTTTTGGTCCTAACAGCGTTTGTCGCCAGTCGCCGAGTTCTGAAAGGAGTTATCTTGTAAATGATTCAAGGAATCATTTCCAAGCTACCTTCTAGAATTCGGGAGTCTGCTTCTGTAAGGCTTCTAGTAACAATTGCTCTATCGTCGGTAACTCGAAATGTGTTTTAAGAAAAGACAGTTTTGATCCAGTCCCAGTACACAAATTAATGAGATCAAGAAACGCGCCCAAGCTGGACGTGAATAATATATTGTCTACCTATGGTTGCAAGGTTGTCAATTCCTGGTAACAAACAGCAAAATACTTACAACTTTGATCTAACAACATTGCTTTTTGCATTTAATACGTGATTGTGTAAGCACATTTGTCATTTTTCGCTCTATAGATTCTTTCTTTCTTGTTAAATATAGGGAGTTCTTCCAGCTAGTGGTTCTTCCAGATTTGTTCCTAAATCGATTCCTTTCGCGTTAACTAATGTGCTTTCTGCCTAAACGTCGTAATCAAAGAATTTAAAATGTCACTTCTTGGCTTTTATAATGCCTTCACACAGTATTTTTCCGTTAAATATAAGCAAACACGTCCATCACTAGCATAACTTTGTTTAAAAATTGATCCTTTAAGTGTTAAGTGTCAAATATATAATAGTTTTTGATTAAAATCCTTGTTCAAGATAGTTTAAATATGTATTTCAATGTCATATATTGACTAAATTCCATTGCAAGCAGCCTCCTCCTTGCTTCATATAAGAAATTGTTAACTTCGTTGTGTAACTATAAGGTCAAACTTCCTTGCTTTCGCGTCTTTTTACGCATCCAAAGTACTTAAAATGTTTTTCTGTAAGTTCAAGTGTTGTTTTTCTCCCGGAATATTAACAAAAAATATTTCCATTGCGGTAAGATCTAAGCAAGTAACCCCCATCATATTGTAACTTCCATGCTAAATCCCTCCTTGATAGCATATTCATCAACAAACTAGTTTCTACTTCATATATGTATTTCAATGTCAGATATTGACTAAATTTCATTGCGAACACTCCTTCATTGTGCTAAAATCTGAACCGTCAGACCCTTCTTAGAGCAAGTTTGAGGTCAAATTGTCTTTTTCGTGTTAATTAGGTAATGAAATACTACTTTCGATTTCAAATATGTATCCGAAGTACTTTAAATGTTACTTTACATGTCAGATATTGTTTAAATTCCGTTCCAAGAAGTTCGTTCCGGGTAAAATTCATACAATTAGCCGTGTTGGTTGTGTACGTTTTTGGTAAAAGCACTTCTTTCACTTTTTAGCTGTTTTTTAAAAAAGTATTTACGGGTTGAAAACGGAAGTTCAAAGAAACAAAACACTTGAAATATACATAATGTGTGCATCTGACTACAGTGAAGTCGTAAGACAGAGAATATTAACTAATTTCTGCATAAAAATAAAAGACCAAACATGCAAAACCCATTTTGTTCACATTAAATACACATATACTGTGTTATATTCCCAGCAAAATCCTTTATGTACACTTCCTAGAGCTTAAAAATTAATTTAAATGCATAAGCAACTTGATATTTACATCATTTACGCACCTTATGCATTGATTAATAACAATAACGCAATATTACGCCTAGTTTCCGATTAAAACAGGGCTGGAAACACTTCTAGTACGTATATGAAGCACCAAACTATACAACATATGAGATAAAATCACGTTCAAAATAGTATCGCCTATATATACATATACCATATGCAGGAGTCTATATTTTATTTATATAGATACATATCGAAAGATATTTTGTTATCTTTAGATAGATACAAATACATATTTAATTATCGTATATAAATATATACACAACAATCTTATGATATGCTGTATTCTATCTCCCGTACGTAGTCCCCATCCTCAGTTACGAATACGTCGTAATTTTACATGCAACCCATTTTTCCAATACATTCTTACTTACTCTCGTAAATCGAAGCACAAGATTTCATGTCTTGTCTTCATTATATTCCAGCAAACACTGCCGGGATCTTAAAAGGAAACAAAAGTAAGGAACTCCAAGAAGTGCAATAGAACAAATGTTATTTTTTAAAAAAAATAAACACAGTTTTCTTGCTCTGGGTGCAGGGAAAAAGCAAAATATATTAACATAAACAAATTTCGGCCAGGGTAGCCCGCACAGAGGTGGCTGTCTTCACACTCTTCCGATTGGGGGTGAGTAAACACAACAAAAACACCGTCATGTGTGCCACAATTCATTAAAGAAGTATCCAATTTTATGACTTCCTTTGTTTATAAACTCCGAGTTATCAAGACACTGCTACATTACTCTTTTTTCTTTTATTTGACATCCGTGTTTACATTTTTCTTCTCTGTCTACATTTTTTAACTTGAGAAGGATATAGGGGAAATGAAAGATTGTTCACATGTTAGCTGACTGTCCATTTAATTTATCTCCGGGCGAGCTATATGGAGATAGTATAAACCTATCGGTGGCGTTCTGGACTTCTAGGTAACACTGGAAGAAGGAAGCCAAGTTCGAGTCCACTGCCTGCCATCCTAAGCGATGCTTTTCCCTGATTTATAACGTATAGCGTCCTCAACTTGTATCATATCCATCCCACTTTTAGACTTTACATCAATATAAATTCAATGAAAGGGGAAAAAATAAAAATTATGTTCAATCAGCTAATATATACACCAAATGTCTGAAAAAGCTGGTACAGTGTTCATCATTAATTATCTAACATATTGATACCATTGGAAACATTTAATAAATCGAATCGTAATTACTATAATTGTTAGGTATTCGATCAATAAAAATGTCAATTTCATGTACTGCTTCCGCTTCCTCCTATCACATGTTCTACAAATTCCCTAAAATTGACAGTGGGTGCAAACTCGAGCACTCTGTATGAAATCCTACGGGCGGAGCTTGCCCCATTTCTTCCTTAAAATTATAATGATTGCGCGATTATGACTACTAATGCCCCTTTAATGGTGTATTGTTGTCTTTATTTTCAATGTCATGTACGGGTTGTGAATATGTAAAATAGTTCTTTTCATAATTTTACTTCTAAATATTTGATTTATGGATATTTGAACTTTAATAAATTAAATAGAACAATTCTGCAGGTATATAGGGAGGATCTGCACAGACGATTTTAAAATAAACGTATTGATCAAGGGTGTTTCTGACTACTGTTATTGTCATCTATGCTGCTACCGGCACTTCTCTTGCTGCTACAATTCTTATTTACGGGAAAAGTAATGAAAACCCGTAAGAATGATGAGTTAGATTATCTTACAGCCAATAAGTTTTATTTTCAAGCACAACAAACATTTCTTTTATCATAACAGAGTTTACATTATAGTTCATAAAATCTAATAACAGTATCTTTGAAATGTCAAAAAATAAATTACGACTGTATTCAACAACTTCTTTATGTGTTATGTAAGGAAGTTACTTTGAGCTAAGGGACTTTAGCGTTCGAAAGTTAGTATGCCTAAGTCATTGGCTAGCAAGTCTAATTTCTCGACTTAAGTAAATTGTTCATAATACTTATCACGTTATGTTGAGTTTTCTCGTAGGAGCTGTTTTTCAGAGTTAAAATGTTGTCCTCAATCCGTCTATGGTTTTCAGACATTAGTCATTTTCTATGAATTACTGTACCCTTTTCACACAAGTTACAGGTTACGAATAAACCGTTTCGCTAAGTTAGAAAAGAAGGGGAAGGGTTTGAAAGAGCGGGAATAGATCTCAGATCTGCTAAGCTAGGGAAAAGCAGTAGCTTGGCCACTTTTCTCTGTATATGTATTAAAGAAATTGAATATAAAAATGTGTGAGTCCTATGTGAACAAGATGTGTAGAATAAGAAATTGCGTAAGAAACGTAAACATTTACCTCCAAAAAGGGATAATAAACTTTTCATACTTTGAGTACACATTACTTACACTTCTCCAATTCAAAACTGACAAAATTTCAAAGATCTGAAGAACACTGTAAAATAAATGTAAAAT
>JAGDQP010075327.1:0-10173 GCA_022664845.1 Lepisma saccharinum | reverse complement strand
ATGTGTTGTAACACGTGTTTCAATTGGCTATTTACCCAAATCGCAAGCAACGCAAACGGGTTTGAAAATGAGCCTTTATAAGTGAGATCTTATAGCAATTACTTATTATTGTTTTATTTGGCGTTGCTTTCACGGTTACAAGCAACGTTTACAGAATCTATTTGCCATTCCTACAAAGTAGAACTTTGAATTGCGAAGATAATACGTCACAACTGATGCATTTCTTTTCGGTATTACCTACGAATGCATTGAAAGTGATGTTATACGCCAAATAAATCTTTCATTCCCTGCAGATATTCCAACTAGGCGTCAGGCAGAATTTTGAAACTTGCAAGGTTTATTCTTTTCCTCACCCTTACCTTATAACTTAAGGTGCTACAACGACAAACAAGTTTTACCGGTATTTCTTCACTATCTGCACTCGACCACCCATATCGCTCTACGCATCACTTTTCATTGCGTTTTCTGCTTGCAATTGTTGCAAACGATTTCTCTTAGGTCGTAGTATTTACGCATGTTGAAACTGAACACACTTCAATGACATAGGGCTACGTTAGGTTAGAAAAGTCAGGTTAGATCGTTCTACCAAATAGAGGCTACAGAAAGCTAGGATGTATATAAATAAACCAGGGCTTCGCTCGGCATGCAAGGGGGCACGGTGCGTTCAAAGGGAGCTGGGCGGCGTGTGCCGCGGGAGGCATACGCAAAAGTGCTCTTAACATTCTGTTCCACCTGTAAATTTTCTATTTGGTTGTAACAACAGCACGTAGCACGTGTGTGCATAAAAAGCCGGTCTAACAGGTGTTTCTCGTGTGTAGTATATGATGATTTTGGTGACCAGTTCTTTCGTATTGCCTGCCGCCAGTAAAACTTTAAGCCAGTTAAGAAGAAAGAGGGAATTCTGATCTAAAAGTAATGTTGCAAACGCATATAACGTGAATACATATCGTCGGCACCTTTGATGCCGCTTCAACTTTAAGTTCTTATTTCTTGAAAACTACTTCACTAAAATTCACTCCGTATACATAATTTTACCAATGAATACTTAAACTATATTCATGGATTTTATTTCTTACACATTACCGAACAGAAAATTATTATCCATTCTACCTGTAATTTTTTTTTACTTTCTGACACTCAATACATTTTTATTTGTACATTTCATTCATTTAATTTTGAGCATTCTATGTGTAAAGAATGTAAAATATTAATTATATTTCATTCCTCATTATAGTTTATGCACAAATAGCTTTGTGATTTGCTACATAAAAATACACGTACTTTGAACCCAGTGTTTTCTTTGACCTTAAATCAGTTCTCTCTCACTTTAGCGGCCCAAATAGTATCAGTCATCAGCTGTCCATGTTATCAGCCAATTCAGTTTACTTATACGTTTCTGATTTCTTTAAAATACGTACACGCGATCAAGTGTAACACAATGAATTTATTTTCCGATAAATTGTCAATTGTCCATACGATTTGAAGACATTGATAAGAATTTTATAGATAAAGTGATTTCCGTGAAACGTGAAAGCTTGATTTTTTTTTTCTTAATTTGATCACGTTTATAAAACCAAATGCACGAAACACTTCAATGTCCAGTTAACTTAATCCATTCATTAATCTACAAATCATATAGAGAATATAATTGTAGATAGCACATTTCCATGTTCTATAGATGCCACTCTTGCCA
Organism: Lepisma saccharinum; assembly: GCA_022664845.1. NCBI lineage: Eukaryota > Metazoa > Arthropoda > Insecta > Zygentoma > Lepismatidae > Lepisma > Lepisma saccharinum. Next base: position 8,480 of record JAGDQP010075327.1, on the reverse strand, counting down.
CCTGGTGTCAATTCAGCACCAAAATCCTCTTTTCAGATATCGAAAATAGCTTTAAGGTCGCTTTAGACGATACAATTTCTCGTACGATCTCTCGTATGATAGACTGTATACAATCCCTAGTACGAGATTTTTCGTACGAAAAATCATACAATATTTTATAGTGTTTTACACGGTACAAAATTTTGGATACGATGGGATAATGATAAAACTGATATAGCTTATAGTTCTGAAATGTCAAGCTCTTAAAGCTAATTATGCCACGGATACTTGTGAAAATGGTCCATGTTTTAATTTAGGAAAAATATTGATAACAATGAATCTTGAGGCAACAGTAATTTCGTTGGTCTCAATACCACGTTCTACCAAAATAGTCTAATTTCTGCTGGGTTTCAGTGGTAATAAAAATGTCGTACCTTAAATTATGTACTTTCATATAGACATGTTTAAGTCAATTCATAATTTTCAATGCACACACACAAAGAATGTTGAAGAATTTGCCGAGGCTTTACTTATAAGTTCTTCGTCATATGTGTTGTTTTTACTATATTCCTGAGTTAATAAGATACGTGACATAACACAGCACGCCAAAAGCACTCAAATCGCGATAGGCTTATCTTGATAGTTATGAAGACCAGTTGGATATACTGCAGTTTAACTACTCCCACCGTAGGGCATTAAAAATGCCTCAGAATTCTACGTTTTACGTTCCTATAGCCACGAAAGATACTAAAATACAGTAAAATACAAAAGTAAGCACGATAATGTAGCTTTTGTGTGATACCTATGCGTCGAAAAGGTGCATAGGGAGGGTCAGCTGTCATAACACGTGTTTACAAATAAGTTCGTACGATTAATTTTAACTCACGTATTGACTTGCACGGCCAGCTCTGACTGTCGTAGTCACTCCATCTACATGTCGTAGTCACTCATTCTTAAGATTTATGAGAGCTTAGATCATGGACGGTGGACCTTTTCATGTGCATGGTGGAAAAATGCTTCGCTTGTGACTTGATTGAGTATACATTACGAATAGGTGGCGTACCTAGTTGCCCTACTTGTTATTACTCGACTAAATAGCATGCAACTAACGGTTCATAAAAATAAGTCCTTAGCGAAACTTATAAATGCCAAGAGGTCACTGCCTTAACGTACGTTATTATTACGGAATTGCATTATTAGTCCGAATAGCATAGATATCCTTCTTTATAGTTAAGGACTCCGTGCTTCGTTTAATGGAGACAAAACAATCATTGTTATTCTCTTTAGTATAAGGCAGCCAATAACGTTATGTCGGGATTTCACGTGGTCCAACTGCACGCACTTCCCACCCAGTTCGTTCCGAGGTGAGAAAGGTAGGAAGGTAACGTATTAGTGAATGTATCCTCTTATAGGCGACTGGTAGATGTCACCACCATTCAAACGAGGACGTCAATGAGAGAGGGTCAAACATGGTAGGACCAAACGGCGTTATATGGTCTACATGCTCTACGAGTTTAAATTAGAAACGAACGCTAGTGCAGAGGAAGGGATCCCAGATATTCGATAGGAATATGATAAAGGAGCGGAGAGTACAACGGTGGTTTGACAGATTTAAAGAAGGCGATGAATTTCGCCAGGACGCACGACGTACAGGATTTCCACAAGTAATAGACAAACGAGGTAATCAAGGCGGATAATGGTCAAGCATGTGAAGTATTGAGAGGAGCATTCAATTGCAGTGTGGAACCATTATAAGTTAATACCACCGTCAGTTAAGAAAAGCTATAAAGCAGGACGACGGATAACACATGAGTTGACTGAGACCTATGTTTCTTGCTGTCTCATCAGAGGAAAGATCCGTTTCTAGACCTGCGATTAGAAGTGGATTCTTCACGATACTTCATGGCTCCATCATCCTTGGTGGGCACCACGTGAATAACCAAAATCATTACTGAACTATTTGGGGTATGGTGCATCGCAAACTACAACCACCAGACTATGAAAATCTATGCAACTGTGCACCCAAAAATAACGTGGAACTATCACTTGTGAATCTCAAAGGTGTAATTCTGTTACAGGGCAACGCAAACCCATATGTCTCAGATTACCCGTGACACCAATATCCCCCAGTTTCTCCTGAGATTGCCCTTTATATTACCATTTGTTCCATTCCTTGCAGGGATGACGGTTGCGAAGCCTCGACGACGTGATGCACGCAGTAGACGACTTCTTTGTTTTATGATCCACTGAGTTACATCATGGGATGTATAGACTATCTGAGCGTTGAAGACAGACGTTGTTGCTGATGGAAACTATCTATGACTTTCGTTACTTCGTGTTCTCTTTGTAGGGTCAATATCAAATCTTTACTAGTTGCCTTATAATAGAACATTAACTTTTTATTCGTCGCTATATGATTGAATAATTAAAAATGATCATATTAAATAGATACCCATAACTTGTCTTTTCTAGTGCTGGATTCGTCTTCAAAGATCGAACCTGGATTGTTAGAAGGAAATACCAAATCTCTTGGGAATTACGATGAATGTGTGAAAGTTGAAGCGATTGACAGTAAAGATAACCAGCTTATGTTCAAGGGACAATATTGTTCAGTGACCATATCTTTGCCGCCAGATTTTTTAACAAATCTACGGACAGATTTTTCACTATTTAATGTCGATCTTACTGTTCTGAGAGATGGTTTTACTCGAGAAGCAACTCTGAAGGTAAGCTACTTAACTTCTTTAGGTCGTCATGTCTGTGTCTTGTCAGTCAATAAGCGTTCTACCTATGATCCTGTTCGTCAACGGAGATGAAGTAGGTTCTGAATTATGTTAGATAAAAATTATACAAAATTGGTCACTATTGTGACTGAATTTCGAACCTGGCTGCCTATTTTCAATAAGTCATTGCATGTTTCTCACCACTGATTGATCCATAGAGTAAAACTAGAAACGATACTCAGTATATTATCCATAGTATGAAAATGTACTCCTGATGCCATCTGAAGCATTGGGACGCCTTGTTTGGAATAAGATATCGTCACACAGTTTTCCGTTATCAGCATACAAACATTGCAGAATACGGACCTATGCACAAGCATATAGTTGCATGTAAAAATGACGATGTTACAACTTTGTTTCTTGTGCAGAAATTTTGGCTTACGTGATGACTTGTCGGAAATTACCCACTAGACTTTACAGTTGACGACAATGCGTTCTACCACTGTACCACCACGGTCCAAACAACTTTCTGCATATATTGAACTCAGGCGTACATACTACAGTATCTAACTATAAACGTACTAATATATAATGCAATACCATTGAAGAAAGCCGGGATGGCATCTTTAACATAGCCCCTGGCCAATACCTTCCCAAATCCTTTAACCTCCCCTATCCCGGCCTGAGCCTTAGATGCCTAAAGGTCTTAAATAAAAAATTCAATTCATTGAAGAAAGTTGATAACATTTGTGTGGACCTCAGCAGAATTTCTTTCTAAACTCACGTTGCTCAGAATGTATCACATACTCCTCTCTTGGCAAGCTGTAGCAAAAGAATCGATTATGTGATTTGTGGCTTGGGCGCAATTTTTCTTCGCTTTTTTGACTCTAAAAATTAAAAAAAAATGGTTACCAACATATTTCTCATAGTTCTCGAAATTACATTCATATTCAAATTGTACTCATTAAGAAATGATGATATACTTTGTGGATGCCTCTCTCCATTGAATGTCCTTGTAGGATAAGAGTTTAGATATTTGAACCAATGCAACAAGAGTTCTTGTCGGTCCAAGGCGTACGCAAGTTAGATAACGATATGCATTAAAAATCTGAAAAGCAGGAGCACCTTACGCCAACGTTTTCACGGTATGTGGCCTAGGTTCTTCTGCAGCCACCTGAGCGTATAGTTCTGAATTGAGAGACTTCTACAGATGACACTGCTGTGTTTGCGGTAGAAACGGGATCGAAACTGGTGTTCGCGTGTTCACATTCTATCAGAGAAACATACACCATGAAGGCACTGTTTCTTCCAGGCATAAGGAAGTACGACATGTTCTTAAGTGACATTAGTGTTGTTTTATATTTTAGGAGTCAATATGCATTATTTAAAATTTTCGTGTGCCCCCCCCCCTCTCACTTGATTTTGCACCCCCGAGAAAAACGTCCTGAAAGAAACACTGCTTAAAGGTAAATCGTCGTATATCATTTCAAAACAGAAGAAGTGTTAGAATCCACCAACTATAGCTTTCCTAATCGTTATGGTACACTACCACAAAGACCCGGGTTTGCTAGGAAAGCCGAAATCTTTATATCTTCAAAATTACGTTCATAACTTATTGTGTATGCTAAGGAGAAAAACATGAGTGGAACGTGTTGGTGTGCATTACACTCGGTTCACACCGCATGAGCGACCTAACACTAGCCTTGCTATCTATGGACACTAATATTTAGAGTAGTGCATTATGTGTGGACTGATACTGTAACTGCCGTAAAATCATTGTGGCCAACACTAGTTCTGACCAAACCAGGCGAGCATTTATTACACGAAGATTGTTCTTCAGCATATTTTCATTGATTTTGAAGAGATTGCTAACCATGCAGATCTCTTGGAATTCACCCAATTGAAAATATCAGGGTAACCATGACAGTCACTATGTATACCAAGGGCTGAAGTGTGTAAAGCACCGATCAACCGCTCACCAGGATTAGTTCTTGTTTGATGAAAATCAATCCATCTTTTGTCCACAGTCTTGTATAGATGATGAGTCACACTGATCAGATACCAAGACCTCTGAACTTCGGAATGGTCAAGACATTAGCTCACTCGCTTTCTCTGCGGGTTGTAAGGGTTCAATTGCAGTTGGAGGTCCATTGAACGGAGAGGTTAGTAGCCCACTTTACCAAAACTTGTATGTCCCGTCCTTAGAAGTCCACCAGCTCGTTTAGCATATTGATAACAATTCAAGCAATCGAAGAACTGTGGTAAAATTATGATCATAGGAACACCTGAGGCATTTACCAAGTTTCTATATCTGATTCTCAATGTTTTGCGTATTTTTTTCTGGAATGCGTTTTTTATATATTTACTCTAGTTTTTAGAGAACATCCTTTGTACATACGAACGTATATACAAAGTATGTTTTTGCAAGATGCAACATTTTATTCTGTTTAACCAAATTATTTAATTGGATTGAATTTTCTTCCATTTTAGAATCTATCACCAAAAATGGACTTTATAATAGTCGCTGTCCTTGGTCTGCAAATGTCATTTTGTGTTCCATCTTCTTGTACAGCAGATGATCTTGGTGAACAACTGAACGCAGTCTTCAACTCTAGTGGAATTCCTCTTCAAGCCACGGCCCAAAGTTGCTTAGCTAATGAGCCAGAGAAATTCGAACCTAAAGATTGGGGAATGCTGTGAGTATTCTAAATAGTAGTTATATCTTGTGTCATGTCCTGTAATCACATCCTTGCAGCGTCTTTTATAATACTCGAGTGAGTTCATGGTTGTTTAGTGAGAAATCAAAGGCTGTGTTGCAACTGTCAACTTGTTTCGTTATATCCTTCATTACCGAAAACTCGTCCATTTTAGGGGGAATTACAGACATACTTTTTTTTTTAATTTAACATCTTATTTATCTTCTTTTGTCAAGAACACATAATAAGCACTCGTTCAGGAAGCCATATTTACAACGTTTAAGTGTTGTATGTTATTGAAATGTGAGACTGCTTCATTCAGTTCAACAATATGTACTAGTTGGGTTCGATACAAATCGCCAATTGCACACCTTCCGGACTACAAGCATTGATTCACAGAAGTCATGTGTGCTACGTTACAACCTAGAGGACAGGCTATGATATCCAGTTGGTCCCTAGGTGTAACGTTATTGACAGGGATCAATGTGACGGTGAACCATGAAGAACACAGAACTGCCAATATATCTCCTGTATGCATTTAAACTAGGAGGTTGTAGTGAATAACATTATCATAACATCTAGAGCTGGTACAGATAAAAACGCAGGATTCGGTGTAGGTATTTCGAATTTCATTCTGGCAATGTAACACTAGAAAATGAGGCCTCTGCTCACTCCGTAGTCTGGATTATGAATAGGTGTGAGACTTAAACAAAACAAATGGTATGTAAACTGGCAAGCAACGTAGCGTAAAACAGCATGGGACGAAACATAAATGTTAGACTAGGAAAGCAGAGCCATAGTAAGAGAATGGAAAGAAGAAATAAAGATAAAGGAATTGGAGATTGGAATAATGAACTAGAACGAAGGAAGAAGCATGGGCAGGGATTGGAAATAATTCCTAAAACATAGAAGACGATGAGAAGAACCAGTAAGAAAAGGTTACGAGAAGTTTCCGGTCTTTGTGAAGGTAAGAAAATAAGATTTTCAGTGTTGATTGAGTGCTTACAAATGTTGCTGCTTCAAATTACTGTGCTTTCCGAAGATGCAGATGGGAATCGGAAAAGGACGCTGATGTGTTGCTGCAACGTAAATTCATCAATGTTACTTTTACATGGAAAGATCAATCTTTGGAAATGGCAGTGTAACTTTAAAATAATAGTGAACGTATCTACATATTCCAATTAGAAAAACTGTAGTTTTTACAAAAGATAAAGTGAAAGTATTTACATTTAAAGAAACAGTTGCTGTGGACAATGATTGAATAATAGATGTTGGAGTGAAAGACTCAGTAATAACTAATTTGTTTATATAACTGTTATAAGATCAATTGCGTTATTATATAACAAAAACGACTCAAAAAGCGTATAATAAATAATTTTAAAAGGCTTTGGATGGCAAAGGAAACAAGAAGAGACAGTGGCGGCGTAATGCAATCTGTGGTCCTTGGCAAGTGAACTTGATTGAGGCCCGTTCGCGAACGCAATTGTGAGCAAACACTACTGTTGTTGGGGGAATATCCTACTTTTCGTTAGTCTGAGCCCCGCATGAAAATTAGGGCCTCAATTTCCAAAACCGCTCCCTCGACGTAATCTATACACAAGAATGGCTATTCAGATTGTATGCCTATGAGCCATTATAGTCAAGCTCACAAGCAAGAGTCCTGAGACGGCATAGCTGTTGCGTTACCGACCACCATTCATGTGCGAATCTGAACAAGTGATTATTCACTTTTGTCGGTGACCGGCAGAGGCGCTTCGGCAGGTGGTGCCCAGAGCGTGGGTACCGCTAACCCCCACTCCCTTACAACGTCACTGAATAGAATCCGAAAATGTCCCAGTGTTCCTAACATTCTTTCTTTTTGTGTACTTACTTAAAAAAAACCGTTGATCACATCCTATTTTAAGGGAAAAGGAGAAGAGAATGAAAGAAAAACTGGTAGTTTGAATTCAGTAGATGTGGTTTATTCGGAAGGCGTCAGATTGCTTTCTTCTTCTTGATTCCTAAAATAGATTACTCAGAAAATAAAATTTTGCATCTTTCGTGATACTATGTTGAGGAAAATTTGACCCAACAGCGTAAAAATTATGTGCAACTAGTAGGCCAAACGTTTTTCTTAGAAAAAAAAGGTTTTCAATAACTTTTGTAAATCAAAGGTTTGAAAAACTTTAGTATTAAAGGAAATATATTGGGCGCATTCAACGGACTAAAGTAGCACTAAGCGCTGAGATAGCATTTTAATCGTATTGGTTGCTACCTATAGGTAAACCAATAAGATTCAAGTGCTCTCTCAGCGCTTACGTTAGTGCTACTTTAGTCTTTTGAATGCACCCAACGACTTTTATCTGGATTACATTTGCACTAAACAATACAATTATGCTGTTTTTTCCTTTGTATTTCCAGTTCCATTCTAATTCTGTTTGGGCTGCTACTAATCCTAAGCACTACTTACGATTTATGCTTAATTTGGAATAAACAAGCGCAATCTAAAAGTAAGTAATAATATATATTTTTGATATATGTTCCTTTGTTTGTTTCTAACCTTTAATAGTCTTTATTGGCCTAGTTAAATCGGACCTTTCCTATTATCTGCCCAGTATTATTTTAGTCGAGAAGGTTAGGTTACGTACGTTAATCAGTTTACTGCACTGACCTCTACAAACACAATAAAGTTAGGTTAAGCAAAGTTAGGTGAATATATTTAGTTTAAGCAACTTACTCAGTCCAACCTTCTCGACCAAACTAACGGTTGGCAGAAAACAGGAAAGATTTGTCAAATCTATGTTTTGGAGTATGGCTTTGCAGCTCCAAATAATTTATCATCTAAAAGATTTTACACATAAAAGAATTCAACCTGCAAGTGACGATGTAATTTAAGTAAATAATTTTAAAAGAGATTAATTACTTGTGTAATGGAATAGGTTTTTTAATGAAAACCTTAGTAGTACATCGATAACAGACCGATATCGGGCCTATACTGAGCCAATATAGTGGATACCAAACTTGGTTAGCTTAGCATTCTGACTAAACACGAATCTATATTGGCGTGGTACGATATTCCGACATTAAAAGCTATTCCTGAAAC
>JAGDQP010075325.1:0-10174 GCA_022664845.1 Lepisma saccharinum | reverse complement strand
AGTATTTCATGTTGTTTCACTGTAATGGAGGAAAACTCAGAGACTTTGTGTATGATTATCTGGATATTTTTCGTTTCCAGTTCTGCACATGTGCAGAATGAGAAAACTATTTTTTTATCTGCAATGTTGATCAAGAGTTTGCTGTCACCATTTTGTCAGTTCTTATTTTGGTAGAAATGGGAAATATTTTCAGTGAATGGGAATTCCGAATCCTAATTGACAATTAAATGAATGATTAAAATGTGGCGTAAGTCGTGGAATCAACTTTGAGATTCAGTCAACATAACTCAAACACTCTATACTGTTTTCTTTTAACTGGAAATTTAGAGCAGTCAGTACGACGCTGGAACTTTGACTAAAGGACCCGTGTTCAAATCTCCTTCGGACTTCTGTTGTTTTCTTCTTTTGCTCCCAACATTTGTGAGAACTGTATGATGGATGCCTTTTATTAGTCAAATTACTGAAAGTTCTCAGGAAGCTATGGTTGTTTAGCTTTTCTCAGAAATGTTTCGGAAAATCTTTAACAGTGTACGTTCATTTGATTTCTATAAATCTTGTAGAAAAATTCGACTAAAATGTTTTTATTATTATTATTAACGTAACCGTTATGACACAAATATGGCCGCCGTAGTCGAACTATGTGAAATACGGACAAAACATTTGCGGGTTTTAACTACCATGACATAAGGGTACTCGCACACCAAACATTGAAAAAAATTGAGAATAGTCGAGCGACCAGTGCTGGACTACATACAATGGAATAACCATATACGGTGTTTATTTCAGGCAGTTCCTTTTAGCAAACAAAATCTCTCTTCATTACATTTCAGCCGCGCTATAAGAGGACCGACTTAAATTTGCACTACATAAACTTATTTGCACTTGCTGTAGATATTCAGAGTCAAGAATATTCAGGGTTACCAGATCATTTTTTTCTTCCAATGGAGGACAACTAAGCTAAGATTGGTAGACAATATGGCTACTTTCATTTCAAAAACGATAAAGAAACACTGACGAACAGAAGAATTTCTTCTTTTCAAATTTCATTTTTTCCAGGGAAAGTTACACAAAAATAATTTTTATTGTATCTTCCTATCAAGTAATAGCATTTAATAAAAATGAAAAGTGGTTACCAAATGATGAACCATTTGCTTGATATTTCGGTAACGAACATTTATTAAAATTAAGAATTAAGTTCAGAGGAATACGAATATGTCCAATTCGGAACTTTTTAACCTGGTCACTCGAGAATGGAGGACATTTTAAGATGCATGTATTTAGTAAAGGAGGGAGGACAAGATAAAAAGGAGAACATGTCCTCTAAAAGGAATATTGGAACACTGGTAACCCTGGAATATTGGAAGTATATATAGATTAGGATGCGAGGTTTGAAGAGTAAATTAAAGGCGAAAATAGCAATGGCAAAAGAGGCGTAGAAAGTAGGAAATGGCAACCGATGACGTAAAGATTGATTACATGCGATTCTGTGTAAAATACTGTACATTGTAGGGAGCAGAAATATGAACTCTACGACGGAGTGATTCGAAACCTTCGATATGTGGATCTAGAGGGGGTAGAAGGGGAGAAAATAGATACTTAAAATTTTATGTAGCGAATGAGACCGGAGCAATATTGTACATAATAAAAACGAAATGCAATTGATTGGGACATTACGCAGAAATTATATATTGAAAAACGCAAATGAATGAATCGCTGAAAGGAAGACACGTGCAACTCATGGACTGAATTAGGACGCTAACAAAAAACTGATGCGCCAGGCTGGGATCAGCGAAAAAGGACCAGGGAGTCAGCAGAAAATTAACGATGGCGTGCAACGGAAACAACTAGGGTTCTGAGCAACGATAAGAATATAGGTCAAAGGTCAAATCTGCCATTATCTCGGAAACGATGAGATATCGGTAAACGGACTTCAAACAAACAGCAATAATAAGACGCATGTATTTCCTGAAATTCATGAAAACGATGGAGTTCTGTACTAAAGGTTCCTAATCAGGATGAACAGACGATGACTTGCCATTGTCTTCCATCCAACAGAAATTATGTTAACTTTCTAAAGAGAAGACCTACAATTGTTCCCAACTACTTGTGTCCCTGTAACGGCGAATCATATCCGGCAACCCTTGATTACATACAAGTCATACACACGTAGTCTTCTAGCGGAGACAGAATGTGGGGAAAACGTTTGAAAATTGGACTGACTATTTTTTCCTTTGGGAAAGAGAACCAAAAGAAAAGCAGAATGTAAAGAATAGAAGAAAAGAAGAAGACAGGAGAGAAACGCAGGAGATGGAAGGAAAGTAGTTACGAGAGGTCAAGAAGAGAAATATGGAAGTCCTTCAAAATAAAAACGAGAAGACAGAGATCCTTATTCAACGACGTTTCTTCCCCCCTTTTGCACAGGTTAGCGCAAAAAAAGCAGCAAGCTACAGCACTTTTGCGTTCCGCTACCAATTGGCGTGATTCTTTGTCCTCAGTTGCACAATACTGTCCATCCTAGGCCTTCTTTTCTTGTCCAGACACAGAAGACGACACAAAAAAAGAGGTTGTTTGGTCGATATACACCATCTTTCGTGTGCTTGTTCTCTCTCAGCAGCGATCACGAAACACATCAGAAGACAAAAGCAAAGGAAAGATACTGCTGCGTATGTGTGTGTTTTTTCCATAGTTTCGTCTTTCTCCAATCAGCTCTTGAAGAAAATTCAGTCATTGGTTGTAGAACACATACTACAGTACCTGAAGCGTATGTTTTTATTTACTTCCTTGTGTATCCATGGGAATGAGAGAGAGAGAGAGAGAAAGAACAGCAGACTGAAAGAGTCAACATCACGAGCATCATAGCTCGAAAGGAAATTCGTATACACGAAGGAATTTCTGAGGGTCTTCAGAAGTTATTTATTTTTTAATATTCTGGTTCACATAGTTTAGTATTGTTTTTAACATTAGGTAGGTACCTAGGCATTTAATATTTATTTTGATTTTCAGGAGGAGTAGATCTAGGCTGGGCTCGATGTGAAATGGATATAAAAAACAGATACTTTTAAACTGGAAGATAAAGTAGTAGAACTGGAAGCAAGTTACAAGTTTGGAAAGGAAAGGGGAAAATTGCAAATAGTGAACGAGTCTTCATCAAAGGATTTTTTGATGAACAAAGGGGTAAAAAAAAGATAGATTAAATGTTTGTCTATAGATCTGAAAGGTGAGATTGTATGAATGAGTAAAGAAAAAAGATTGAAGAACACTGAAATATGGACTTGAATGACAAAAATTCCGCTGGGCAGAAGGGTTACGTAAAAATGAATTACTGAACGAAATTGGAGTTAGGGAAGCATGGGCTAAATCCACCACTTTCTCAAGCACTACAAAATTAAATTATTGAAAAACTAGTTTAAGTTTACTAGAACATTGAAACTGACAAAACAAACAGACTTAATATACAAACGAAAATATTCCAAATATATTTTTTTTCATAAACGTTAAACTTTCAAACAACAGTGACTTGCACAGAAAGACATATACTTTCACAAAATAATGTATTAAATAATACAATACCGAAATACGTGAAGAAAGAAGAGCAAGAGGAAGAAGTTGGAATGGATACAAGGATACAACCTAGGCCCCTTCTACACGACCGGGGAAACGCGGTGATTTTACAGCGAGCAAACCGCGCCTTCTTACAAAACCCATGCTTTTAAAATGTATGTGTCAAACTGTGCGGTGAAAACGCTCGTATAGACACGTAGATTTAAAAGCACGGGCTTTGTTAGAGAGCGGGTTGCTCGCGGCAAAACCGCTGCGTTCCCCCCGCTCGTGTAAAAAGGGTCTTAGATAGAAAGACACGTAGGGTTAGTAGAAAGCGTGAAGAGCAGGATGTATTGAGTAGGTTAAATGCTCTGAAAAGTCTGTTATTATCGACAGTACGCTGTCAAAATTCATAAACCGAAGCGTGCTGCCTAGTAAGTTTTGAGGGTCCATTGTCCTTTTTCAGCAGCAGCCGAAATAAAGAAACATGAATTCAATAGAAATTGACTAAGAGGGGGTGCAGCGATCCCCCGAGGCCCCCGGGAGCTTCGGATCATCCCGTCCAACATAATACACCTTCAGGCGCTAGCCGTTTCTGTTTTGATTAAATCATCTGAGAAATGGACGGGTAACGTATTACAGTGAGTTGCACATTACATTTTTTTTTTACAGCAACACTGATAAATTGCTGTGTTTTACTGGATTTGATAGAGCCACTTTAAATTACAGTCACTATAAAGAACAAGGGAGGGAGGGGGTGGACTAAACAGCTAAAAGAGAAGAACGATTTATCTACATAAGCGATCAAGTGGTGAAACACTACTAAATCGCCATCTACTGTTTCGGAACTCTACAAGGCTTTTCTCTGTCACTCGTTACTGGAGAGTAATAGTAGTAATAGTAGTAGTAGTAGTAGTAAGGTGTATACGTGTTTGTCGGTAACTTGTTTTCCGCGTCAACCTGTAGAGTATACGAGCACCTGGAGACGCCAAGCTAGCACCCGTTTCAGGAAGATGATTATGGCGCTGTTCCCCAATGAATGCAATTTATTACTTTTGGGGGGAGAAGGAACTGGCGAGGAAAGGAGGAAGCAAGCGAGTGAAAACACACCGCTCCCAGAAAATTCCGCTGTTGAATCTTGTCTCGGTTTAGTTTCACGAGCGCGCGCACACACAAACACACATTGACACAAGAGTGTTTTCTTATGTTAAGTTGTATAAACCATGTCAACATTAGCACTATGTGATGTTTCCTTCTGAAGCAAGTATATTTTTGTTATTTATTCCTTTGCTGTCCTCTGCTACCAGTGAATATGAGGTCTGTTTCGGTCGAACTGATCTCAATACCTTGCGACCACATTCGGCTCCTATTCGGAACCATGTTAAATCAGAACATGCTAAATTATTTCTTCTCGCAACACCGATTCTATTATCTCTACTTACGAATCAAAAAAACTGCTTAATCCACATACACTCTTCAACACCTTTGAGGCTCATATTTGCTGTTTTTCTCAATTTTGTCAAAAACTCATCACTTTATCGAAAAAGTGAAAAATAAGAAAAAAAATTTGGAATGAGAGTATTAACACTATTTTGTGAACAGTAATTAGCTTAATAAAACAGCAATGAATTGGTATTTTTAAGCTAATAACTCTTCACAAAATTGTTATGACTAATTATTATCACATTCCAAACACAAGAAATAGTAAATAGAATTCTTTCTTTCTTTTCACTTCTTTGATAAAGGGATTAGTTTTGGAGAAAATCAAGAAACACAACAAATATGAGCCTCAAAGGTAAGTACTGCTCTAAAACCACCGTATTACCTGAATTTTACGTCCCCATGTGCAACAAAATACAGCTGAAGGCAAATAGCCTAATGTACTTAGTTTATCCGTCATTCTAATGATATCCGTAAAAAAAAAAAACCTATACGTTGGTGATTAAAAAGCATACACGTCTTCGAGTGGCGTTCCCGTCTACTTCTGGCTATGAGATTATTTCTAACTTCAATCGGAAAGTGAAAACATATGACCTGGTACTTACAACACAGTGCTATGCAACATAAACGTTGTATCAGGGACATAAGTTTCAGCAATGGAAAGTCCTTTGTGGTTTGTGATTTTATTACACGCAATTAACAACGTCGCAAAAGAGACTGCACAAAAGTTCATTTTAATTGATAAAAACCACACTTTGTTTAAATGTTCCCATTACTATATAGCGTTTACTCAATACTCAACAACATATACCTGAATTAATGTCGCTATGTTTCTCCTTTCTAAAGGAGATTGATAGCGGCAGTCTTGCAGGTAGTGACGGAACAAATTGGTACATGAGATTTTATCAGTGATTCATTTCAAGTAGATACTGTAAGCGTGGTTTGTTTCGAATATTCTTTCTTTATAAGAGTAGATAAATTGTTTTGAATGCTTTATTTTTTCTGGTTCTTACTTTTACATATTTCCTCTTCTTAATTTTATTTACTTTTTTTTAGAAAAAAAAAATCACCACAACACCGAGTATCCAGAAACTAAAATTATACGCCTAAAATCTGGCAACAATGGAAAAGTCACAGTCTTATTTAAAAATAACACACCAATGGAAAACGGACAGATACGTCCATTTTTTTTTTTTTTTTTTTTTTTTGTCTTTTAACCCGAACATTTTCTTTTGGTCTCCGTGTTTTAATAATAATAATAAAAATGCACAGAACTATTTTTCTTCAGGCGCTACTTCTGCATATATCTTAATTCCTCCGTAATGACTTTCTTTTAATTCTCCCGTAACCTACATCATCTGTAGTAGTTAGTGGTTTACACAAATTATTATGGTTAACAGATTCACTTAAGTATTTTGTGTTTGCATTACTTTCAACATTTTGGGGAAGATATTTTTAGTACCGTTCAAGTTAGTTTCGCTTTGAATAGTCAGTGAGGCGTTTTTCCTGTCCTAGAAGCTCCTCTCTCCACACCCTCTTGCAGTTCAATTTTCCCAATTCGTATATAAATTCACAGCTGTTTCATTGAAAAACGTTTCACATTTGATGAAAGTTATTTGAATTATTAAAAGCTTTTCTATATCTTCAATAATCCAGTTTTACTTTTTTTTTTTTTTTGGCCAGCCTAGGTGGCCGCAAGGTCCGCGATGTCACGCTAGGAGGTTTCGAGACCAAATCCCGAGTAAATCAGAAGCACATCACCGGGACGAGCTGAAGTCAATAGTTACTATAAAATTATGGCCAAAACAAAATAAATTAAACAAGAGGTTTTTTTTTTTAATTTAGTCTTCAGTGTGAATCGGAAGTTTAGCGAGAGAATAAGCGATATATGTGAGGAAGTTCCAACTCAGAAAAAAAATGAAATTAAGAAGGAAAATATTTTTCTCTAAGTATTTTTATGCTGTTGTATGACAAATAGTATGATTCGTACGCTTAACACAGTATGAACTAAAACTAAAATATGGTGAGAAAATCTAAAAGACTTCAACATATCTTTCTTTGCCGGACGAAAAGCGGGTAGAATTCTAAATCCTGGGGTGTTCATGTTACCTATGTTGAATATTGAAGGAAAATATTGTACTAATTGGAATAATTTTGTTATTTGTTTGCACTTCATTTTGCTCTTCCAATAAAATCGAAAAGTGACAAAGTATGTTTATATTTCAGTACCTGTTGTTTCTTGGTCGTCCTGATTTTGTAAGCTGTTAGGTTGTTTTTCTATTAAATCCAGAATAAGGATGCATGTTCAAGCTAGAAATCGAACATAATACAGGAGTCTTAACACCTCAGACCACATACCAATCGAAGTCAGCAAGTACTGCCTGCCTTCTGTGCAGAAGTTTTGGGATAAACAGAGCTATGAGGCTTACAAAAAATAAAGTTTAAAAAACTGGGAAACAGACATGTCTAACAACTACACCCAAAAGAGTTGGTAACACTGACAGACACAGATCCAATTTTAGCTTGTATAATGGTTCAGCAAAAGAGAGAAGGGGAAGAAAGACGGATTTGCAATCGGGAAAGAAAAGAAAAATGAGAAAGGGAAACAGAGAAAAACGAGAAAAATAGATAAGTGTTTTTTTTTTTTTTTTTTTAAACGAAACGGAAGCAAAGACAAACACAACAAAATTGGTTTCCCTTCTTTTTGTACAGCCCTCATTTACCTTTTGTTGAAAATGGTCCTTGCTTTCTACAGATAACTGTTGCGAGAAAAACAACGAACAATCTCTCCCCCTCACACCCTCCACAGATGACGGAAAAGCTGGTAAAGGCTGTATTATGCTCAACAGCAAGTTAACAACAATAAAAGTCGACTCTGTAAATTACAACAACTTTAACATGTTAACACCCTTTTACAAATAAACGAGATTATTGGGGGAGCCTCTTTTTATGATGTATGTTACTTGTACTGCACATTAGCAGAACAAAACATTATATACTGGTGATATGTAAGCCTGAAACTACATTTTAGAACCACGAGTGTTAATTAAAGATTTGCTACAGGTCACAGTCTATAAACGGAGAACAAACGAAGATGAAATAAAAATGTAATGATTCATAATCAGCGACTGTTCAGATAAATTTTATATACCTACAAGAACGTTTCTTGCACGATGAAGCATGGCCTCACTTAAAGAAATTATATAATTTTCTGTTTGCTAACGAACTGCAAAAATAGGCATGTTATTTCTTTCCAAAACAGTTAAAACACTGGTAGGCTACTAGGGTTATAAGATTTTCAATAATGAAATACAGAATACTGTTTAGATAATATAATATTAGGCTCGCAAACTGTTCATTTGTAAGCTAATTCGTTGTCTCTTAATATTTTACCTAATTTATTTCAAAATCTAACAGAGAATTTAGACTTCTTAACCCGTAAAGTACATCTACCAAGTGTAATGTTGAAAGGCACATCTAACGTTCTAATTGTACGAATTTTGCCGTATTTTTTTATGAGTTTTGTTTTTAATATGGCAACTTCTCTCATATTTAGTTTATATATATATTTTTAACTCAAAATAACAATTTATAAAACACTGAAATACGGAACGAACGTGCGTAACGAGAAACTTCAAGGGACAAGGTCAGAAAAGGGGGACAAATCCCGCACGGGGGGATCCGATAACCCATGTTAGGATCTGCTTCATCGCTTCAGTTCTGTGTACCTATTCGCTACAGACGCAGCGTAAATCTGATGTCCAAAAACGCAGACTATATCACTAATCCAAAGGGATCTCTTGCACCTACGGACTTTCGATAAAATCCAACTAATTCCTACAGTTCCATCTACTATTGATACTTTCCTCTCAAAGCGCTGCTTCCTTTACTGACTTCTAAATATTACTGTACACACTAGACTGTCACTGTTCACAGCAATTAGACATTTCACAGACCATATCAAGTGGCGAATTTGGTAAAAATATTTATTGATGAAGGCTTATAAGATTAAAATTAAAACAAAATAATAACGTCAGAAGACCATTCACTGCGTTGGAAATTTTTCAATTGGCTGGAAGATCAATAAGCTTGATTTTCTTTTTTAAAAATCCGCTTGAACGATGAGCAAGGGTTTCAAATCTGAATAAAATAAGTTGTTGGATTTCGGCAGCGGAGAATCTACGAAAGATTCAACCGAAATAACTGCATTCCTTAATAGGCGCGCATTGTGGTCTGGTGACTGGTCCTTATTTCTTCGAACGTGAGGCCGGTAAAGCTGTAACTAACTGTCTGTGCATGGATCTCGACACCGCGAAATAATAATTAACTCTTTTTATGATCAGAATTGTAAAGATCTGAATGTGCACGTTATGTGGTTTCTGTAGGACGGCACAATGAGCTATACCGTCAATGGAACAAACTTATGGCGGCACAAGATGCAAGGTCATGTTGTCTCCAAATGGGCGATTTCAATTGGTCAAGGTAGTGTGCGATCTGGGGTCACGTGAAAGCACAAGGTTTATGAGAACAATTCCAAGACATCTGCGGAACAAAGATTAATCCAGTTCGTGGAGTTAGAGGTAAGATAGGACCACTATCATGAAAAAATGTGACCGTCAAATTCGACAATTACATTCCCATTGGAACGCTCTGTTTCGAATTGTACAGATTTTCAATAGTTTGTCTTTTTTTTTTTAATATTTTACTATGGTTATGATCCAACTTGGTATAATATTGTTTGTTTTCATTGTACTAGAATGTTGTTATTAACCTCTCTTAGTGGTTATACGCGTGTCCTGTCTCTGAATCTATTGAAATAAATAAATACTGAGTAAAATCATCCTTGATTTGTGGGGTTTATATTAATAGTATTAATATTACACAAAAACGCTAAACTATAGATAATAAACAGATATATCTTGCTATACGATATGCTGCAGCGCTCGTAATTTATTTTCATAAAACCCACATCAGTGGTTTTCCAACTGAACAACGTCCGTCAACCAGAACCAACAAGCGAAATGAACACCATTTAAATCTATTTGAGTCACGAACCTATTTGTTTGTGTGTGTGTGGGGTGAAGGGGGCGACCAATGGCTACGGATCTCCACTGACTGATCTTCGCAAGTTCATCAAAATATATTTCTTGATGGAAAATCTCTCTCAATCTCGAAATAAGAAAGGAAAGAAAAA